>JAJMID010000116.1:0-44968 GCA_030583405.1 Sugiyamaella americana
ATATATCTTCCTCGCGGAGCGAGGAACAACGGGTCCGGGCAGAGCCCGGCCGCCGGAGGCATGTGGGAAGATGGGAGAGAGGGAGGTTGTATTAGATGGCTTTGAAGATCATTTCTTCTCCTTTTTCGAAGAGATAATCTACGGATTTTTCTACTGGTTCATCAAAAATAAATGGTAATGCTGGTACAACTGCTAAACCAAGACCGACTGGTCCATAGGTTCTTATTTGGGTGTTTTTAACGTTCTTTAGTGCTCGACCTGAATATCGGACAACTGAATGAATTGTAAATGCTGGTAATCCCATACTAGCAACAGATTGAAATACTGCTCTTTTAACTACTTCAATTCTCCAATCTGGTGCTCCTCTTTTGATTAATTCCTTTTCTTCTTCGGTATATGTTGGTACTGGTTGCCATGGTTGTAGCCCAGGTTTATATAGTCCTTGTTGGCGTAATCTTGCTTTCCATCCTTCGTATGCTACATCTCCAATTAAATACGCCCAACTAATTCCATATGCTGAGGTAACTAATCGAGGATGTGCTACTGGCCTGAACGATTCTCCAATATCAGAGGTGTATGCTACATATCTATGGGTAGCAGATAAAATAGTACGAACTCTAGCTGCATAAGCTGCGTATCTAATATTTGTATCAGTACTTTCTGGTGCTGTTCCTTCTTTAATGCCTCGTACAAGACTGTCTTTCTCTGGTTCAGTTGTCATAATTGCAGTTGGTTTAAGTTGAAATTGTCGATGGCAATTAAATAGCAAAGGATGGTTCCTCGATGGCAAACAATGCAATAAGGGTATGCGGCAATTTATCCGAATATGCAGGGCGAGCTTAATTAACGTTCAAACGGTTAATCTTGGCTTGTAAGATGAACTTAATCTTGGATGAATTTTCATTGGTAAGTCATTAATGGTTGGTATTGTTATGAATTTGATTGAGATATGTAATCATTTATAACTTATATAGGAGGGATACTATAGCGCTATCCAAACTGTTTCCATATGTATAGACTGGCCCAAGCACGAATTAATATTATCATTCAACCTCCAAGCTAGTAGTACTACTAGCTTGGACGTATAATTACTTATATATACTTTCATATATACAACCTTTCTAATTATGATCATCGTACGTTGAATCTTAGTATAGATAAGTATACTCTTTGATATGAGAAGTAACGACGTTACGGACGCCAAATTGAGCTAGCATCTATTTATTATCTTTTTATGAATAGTTAGATACAATTATATGATAATACATAATTCTTTAAAAAGCCAATTGTGAGTTTCTATATATAACCAAGATAGAGCATGAACTACAGTATTACGAAGCTAACTCTTTTCCAATCACAATCCCTCTTCTGCAATTATTCACAGTCTTTTGCAGCTATAATTCCTCTAAACACTATCCCTGATATCGTCATATCGATATCTATATTGATCATTCATCACCATTTGTTGATTCAGAAATATCACTCAGGATTGGCAAATAAACAAAGGCTATTTGCGAGCATGAACCGAGAATTCTAACATGAAATGAAAATGGACTATTTTGCGGAAATAGTGTGAATCCAATATAGTCAGCAGTAATAGCAAAATGATATCAAACTCCAACTGAACGTCCTAAATCGTTGTTAGTAGTACTTGGTACTCAATATTATAGTACTTCGTTTAAGAGATATAGTTAAATAGCCTAGCCCAAAATAGGGTAATATTTATCTATCAAACATAATAAAATATCCGTTCTGTCATTTTCAATGACTAATATTCTTCCAGCGTCCACTCCTATTCTCCTTCATAACCAACGGTGTCTTAGACCTCGTCTGAAGATCATTTAATTTCACTTATCAAGGCGGGGTTAAAGTTTAACCAACATTCCAACACCATGGGTCCATCTCCGATCCAGAAAGTTTAACTTTGAGTTGGAGTAACATCACAATGTACGCCACATAGATAGAGTTAAACTCATAAAGTATACTTGAAGGTTATTTTTAGTTTGTTAGATTGAAATTACATTTACGATACAGTTGCTGGATATAATGGTAAGTTCAAGTTCCTGCTTATGGTGGAATGGATCCAGAGTTAAAGCGATGGGATGGGATAGTAATCTTCAGGGAAGCTACCTAAAACATGATGCAAGTAGAGGTTGGAACGGATATCACGTTTATCGCTTAAGAGCGAAACCAAAATACAGTATATATATAACATTCCGAGCGTAGCTCGGAACAACGGGTCCGGGCAGAGCCCGGCCGCCGGAGGCATGTGGAGTGTTTTTGCGTTAATAAATGATATATATAATATATAATGAATAGATATGAATATGATTGTATGAATATGAGTAAATAATAATAAACTAACACTAAAAGCATTGTGATGGACTTCGATTCACTTGTACTGGTGATGTTGGTGAATAATGACTTGTGCCAATACTTGCTCTTGGTTGATGACTTTGTGCAAAACTTGGAGTTCTACTATGAACTACTACTTTATTTTCAATTGGTTCTATAACTGCTTGATCGGTTGCTGGATAACAATAATCTAACATTGATTCATTATCGTTGTCCATATAAGATGCCTTTTTAGCAGGAGAATCCTGCCGGTAGTGCTCATCAGCACTGTCACCAGCTCCTCCCATACCTCCTTTTGGATCATCGTCGTATTGAAAATCTTCAAGCCTATTTTTGGTTGAATAGGTTTGTTTCTTACGACGTTTAAGGAAGATTACTGCCAAGAGACTAACAAGTGCAACAGTACCTACAGGAATTGCAACTGCTACTGCTACTTTTGATCCACTATCAAAAGTTGAAGAAGGTCCTACAGTTCCAGTTATGATTGGACCTGGATCGGTTGTGAATACTTGATCACCAGCAATCCATTGTGTATATGTAGATGTATATACTGGAACACCTTTTGTATCCACGGAGGTGGTAACAAAGAGGGTTTGTGTAACGCTAATGAGAGTTTGTGATGCAGAGTTGGTGGTATGAGATGTTGATGTTATGTGGGATGAAGAATGAGATGGTGAAGGTGATGGTGAGGGAGACGTTGAAGACGATGGGGATTCAGATGATTGTTGAGTAGTTGTGGTGATGGATGGAGAATGTGATGGTGAAGTTATAATTGATGCAGATGATAATGAAGAATCAGTTGATTGAGAAGATGATTGTGAAGATGATTCAACTTGTGATTCTGATGCTGATGTGGGTGTTGTAGAAGGTGATGGTGTATTTGGTTCACTTGTTGATGCAGATGGTGATGGAGTCGGTGTAGATGAAGGAGTACCAGTAGTAGTAGTACTACTACTACTACTAGTAGTACTAGTTGAATCAGGTGTTGAAGATGGTGAATCACTCGTTTTACTACTTGTTGTTGAATCCTTATCGACACTACTAGGTGTATTGCTAATTGAACTAATTGATGTCTGTTTTTTGTCAGAAAGGGTCCTACTAATAGAATTTATAGAACTACTAAAATCTATAGTACTTATACTTATAGTACTATCATCAGATGATGAAGGGGGGGTTGAATCTATAGTAGAATTGTCCAGTATCGTTGATACCTGACTAAATGAAGAACTTACAATAAATGATGTGGGGATATCAGTTGTTGAAGAAAGGAATGCAGAAAAGTTGGATGAAAATGAAGATGAAGTAGCAGTTCTTGGGGTAGTACTTGTTGAACTTCTTGAAAATGGTTTTGAACTATCAATAGTTGTAGTTGTACCAATAGTTGAATCTTTGGTAGTTGTTGTTGTGGTTGTAGTTGTTAACGGAGTGTTAATCGCTGTTGTTGTAGTAGTAGTAGCATCATCAGAAGAAACAACCGTTGATTCCAATATACTTGATGTTCCATCATCAGTTGAATTAACTATCGGATGTGTTAGTCTAATCATCTTTTCAATATATATATTTCTCAATAAACTTACCTGATTGCGGTGGCCCTTGCAAATCTGCCATTATTATATATATCTATAACAGAACTAAATTAAAAAGTTAAATGAAACCATCAAGTAGTTGATAAAAAATATATGAACACGGAATATATATTATTCTCTTGAAAGCAAAAACGAAAAAAGAGAGTTGCAAAATAAGAAACCTTGTTTTAAAGAGTATTACAGCCGAAAATTCAATATTGTTGGTAGATCTGGTTCGAGGCGGTAAATCAGTACATGCAACGTGAGGGAGTAGCAGCACCTTATTATTATCCTTACAATATAAAATTCAACCAAGTAAAGGATAATAATAATATATTAAAATTTGAAATCATTCAAATATAAAAGCTACTTTTCCTCGCCAACAATCATACAATACATATTAAAAACCTATCAGCGATTTCTTATCTATTATATACCTGCTCTCCCTATCAAGGCGTGAAAAGTGGGGGAAGTCCTTTGTAAATTTAATTAAGGTCTGCATTGCGTAATGCAAATGCAGATGTATGTTGATGATTGATCATATTGCAGCATCTCTCACCATAATAAACAAGCGTCCCTTATGCAAAGGTTATGTCTTGTTCTCCACAGATTGTCAATGATGTGAAAAATTTCCCCTAATCTAAAGTATAGTGGTAAAATATTTAGTTAGGGTTAATTATGTGAAACACTTTGTTATATTTTGTTTTTATATAGTTGTTATCTAAGATATGTAAGCAATAAATGAAGAGAGGTTAATTTTTGGTTAACTTTTACAAACTAACGTCGCAAATAAATTAACTAGTTTACTCTCAAAAGTTAATTCATTGTTTTATATATAGGAGATAATAATTATTATAAAATTATATATATATTAATTCTTTTGTATAAAATTACGCTGGCGTTTGTGTATGGTATTAGAATTTAATATATAGGAGAAGAAAGAATTAAAGAATAAGTTAACTTTATGAATTCTAAAAATATGTTTATATATATAGAAATATTTCACACGTGATAATTTTGTAGTATATAATACTATATATTCTCAATCTCCTCTGTGAGTTATTTATTGTGAAGATATTATCTAAATCTGGTTAATCGTTTGAACTTGACCGATTCCCATACCACCTAAATATATCTAAAAATAATGGGTTAAATCCTAACCTTGTTTAGGTATATATATCCATATATCCTATTGATTATGGGTTCATCATCACTATAACATAAAATTTCAATCTTATATACTTTGATAGCATAATTATCGTATAATTTTACAATAATATATAGAAAATATACAACTCACTATGTACTTTATTAATAAAATAAATAACAAATTTCTCCAAAAATACTACCTAAACTTTTCATCCATATACTACCCCATATGCCTCGACAAGTAAACCTCCTTGGATACGGGTTAGCAATAACCTCGATCCTTTCAGGTTTGATTCAAGTTAATTGTTTTGCGCCTTGGACGCTTGTTCTTGACGTCCTTCCTGAAGACCTTGATGTATGTATAGAAAATTTTAGGTTTAAAAAAGTAATTAGACTAACCACTAGTAGCCCTTAACTATAGAATGTGTAGAACAGATTAGCTCTAATGATAACTGTAATGCTGATTCAATACATTGTAATTGTTTGCTTTTAAGAGACATTAATAGTCAATGTTTCCAAAGCAATGAAGGCGAGGTAAGTATAAGGTTAACTTTAAAGAAAGCTTAGACTAACTGATGTTAAAGGGGAATATTAAAGTTTTAGAAGAAGCAACCTATGAATATTGCTCGGAGGAGTATATTGAGATTGAAAATGAAGGAGAAGAAGGTGACAGGGACGGTGGGGATGAACACGAAAATGAACATGAGAATGAACATGAAAATGAACATGAGAACGATGCAAAGGATTATGAAATTGAAATTTCAAATGAAGAACAATGTAGTCCGGTTGAAGGATTAATTGCTAATCCAATAGAAGTTAGTATTGCTGCGTTAAGTGATGAAGAAGAAGAAGATGGCTATTCTAATCTCCCTTGGATGGGAATGGAAGATCCATTTGATAGAGATGCAAAAATTGTTGAAGAAGAAGATGAACATTTAAAGTATGATAATAAAATTACTGATGATGACTTTGAAGATGTTGATGTGGAATTTGAACTAATGCCTCCTGATGAACAGGGGGACCATGAACAAGCAGAAGAGTATATTGATGATACTGCAGATGAAAGTATGTCAGATTTTGAATCACTATCTAAGATTGTAACTCCTGCAGCAGTAGATGAGGAGGAAAAGAATGAAGGTGATGGTTTTGATTTTGAAGATTTCTTTAATAGAGATTATGATAATATGATTGCTGATGAATTGGATCCTGATACTATTCGCCAATATTATGAAGAAATTGATAACGAAAACTATTATTTAGATGATGATGAATCAATGGATGTAGAAACTGCTTCTGAAGATATTCCACCAAAGTATTTCTATCAAACAAAAGAAGATTATCGTCCTCAAAATAATCACTTTCTTAAATGGTTACAAAGAACATTTCCATATCATATCGATTCATTAATTAATATGGGACAAGATAGAGGTCAAAGAGGTCAATGGGTTCAAGCTGGTGTAGTTCATCCTAGAAATAGAACGGGAGGTTTTGGTCCACGTCCTGATTCAAGAAGGATTAGATATCCAAATCGTCGAGGTAGAGCGCCACCAAGAAATCATCAACCAAACATTCCTAATCATCCTTTTGATCCTGATACAGTTACATGGAATTCTAAATTACCATATCCTGATTATCCAGGAAGAGCTAGAGCAGTACCAACAACTATAACTCATACTTTAACTGAAACTTATACTCATACTGTAACAACCAAATCAATAGTAACGGTATCTGTCCCAGAAACTAAAACCATTACTCAATTTGTTACAGCAGAAGTTGAACCAACAACTGTTGTGGTTACAGAAGTTTCTTCATTTACCAGTATTTCAACCGAAGTTTTTAATGTTATTTCAACCGAAGTTCGTAGTGTTACAACGGCAGTACTTAGTATTTCAACAACAGAAATAATTGGGATTTCAACAGTTAGTGTACCAGCTTCAGAGGTTACTTCAACTTTAATAGTTACGTTATATCCTATTTTAGAGGTAACTGATCCAACTAAAGATCTTCAAGAGATTGCCCAACCTTCTAGTACTATTAATATGGTTCAAGCAACACCTACATCGGAAGCAATAGTAGTACAAAACAATACTCGTATTGAACCATTGTATTTAGATAACTCCGAATCAGTTAATGAATTTTATTCTGAAGAAACTCATGATGGTGAATTGAATATGGGGAACTATACAGAAGAAGCCAATATGGAAGAAGATAATAAGCAAGGTGATGATTCAATTCAAGAAGAACAAGTTGATGAAGCAATGGTAATTGATCCTGGTGAAGATAAAGAAATGGATAAGGAGAAGGAGAATACTATAGTAGATTTGATACTCGAAGAGAAAGAATCAAGCAATGACAGGGATTCAATCGTATCTACTATTGAGGAGAAAGAATCAATCAAGGGAAAGAGCATTGAGGGTAAAGAATCAACCAAGCACACGGGTATTGAAGATAAAGAATCAATTAAAGAAAAGATTGTAGAAGATAAGCAATCAATTGAGGAAAATATTATAGAAGATAATAGACCTAGCAAACCAAAAACCACTGTAGAATCCACAAGTGAAGAGAAAGAGGAAAGAAATGAAAAGTTCCTGGTAGAATCATCTGAAGAAGAGCAAGTAATCCAAGAAACAATAGAATCAACAGTACCTAAAACCATACCATTATCATCTTCAGCATTATCAACAGTAACATCAACATCAGCTCCCTCCATGCTATCAACAATACAAACTGAGACTTCACCGCCAACACGCCCGGAATACCATGATCAAGATAAAAAAGACGACATTGATGAAACTACTACAATAGTAGAAACAGTATTTGCTAGTTCGACTCCAATCGATGAACCTATCCCAACAACATCTTCAATTCAAAAATCTGATTCTAAATCCACCCAATTAGGTAACCCTCCATCCTCCAAGTTATCACAATCCACCCCAACAGAATCTAAACTAGTAGAACCAACCCAGACATTTGATAAATTTACAGACATACTTAAATCTACCGGCTCAAGTAAAATTAAATTAGATTTTCAAAAAGATGATAAGCAATCTACAAAAATTTTAGCACCTCTCTATTCAAACATGAGACTTTCACCACCATCTGCTTTATCTCACTCTGATAAACCATTTTGGAATTCAAATTCAGCAGTTGAAAGTATTTCTTCTGGATCATTTAAAAGTATTGCAACTTTATTAATGACAACTTGTTCAAGTATTATAGTTGCGATGATATTATAAATGATTATATTAATTATACTAATTAAGATGATAATTATTTTTGAAATTATATTTATATATATAAAAATTAATTTAAATAAAATAAACAAATATAATAAAAAAGTCCGGTGGATTAACTCACCCCGTCGGGATATTCCCAGGGGGAAAAAAACAATTCCTAACCCTAAAAACTATTGACGGGTGCATCTGATCCGAGAACGTCGAGAACGTCGAGAACATCTCTCTCGAGTCAACAAACATTACACAAACCGAAACAGAAATGAGTTTAGAAGCGATTGTAGCACCATCAATTTTATCAGGTAAATAACAAAACCACATCCCACTCCTCTCCCCTAAACGATTCTAACAAGTTCCCAGGTGATTTTGGAGATCTTGGTAAAGACTCACAAAAAATTGTAGATGCTGGAGCAGATTGGTTACATGTTGATATCATGGACGGACATTTCGTTCCAAACATTTCATTTGGACCAATGGTAGTCAAGGGACTCAGAAATAAGGTTCCTAAATCAGTTGTATACTTTGATTGTCACATGATGGTATCTAATCCACTTCAATGGATTGACGATATGGCAGCAGCCGGAGGAGATTCATATACATTTCATTACGAAGCATGTATTGAACAAAACAATCATGATGAAGTAATCAACAAAATCAAAGCTTCAGGAATGAAAGTAGGTTTAGCAATCAGACCCAAAACACCTGTTGAAGTAGTATATCCATTTGTTGATAAAGTTGATATGATTCTTGTAATGACTGTTGAGCCAGGATTCGGAGGACAATCATTCATGGCAGAAATGATGCCAAAAGTTGAAATTCTTCGTTCCAAATATCCTCATCTCAATGTCGAAGTTGATGGAGGATTAGGACCTGAAACAATTGATCAAGCAGCCAGTGCTGGTGCCAATGTTGTCGTAGCAGGAACCAGCGTTTACAAGAGCGACGATCCAAGTAAAACAATCACTTTATTAAGAAATGCCATTAAAAAGCATCTTATTAAATAGACCTAATAGAATCTTAACCGTCTACTAACGTACACATTGCCTCCGGCGGCCGGGCTCTGCCCGGACCCGTTGTCGCGCTCCGCGCGTGATTACGCTATGTACATAACTCTTTCCTCGCGTAGCGAGGAACAACGGGTCCGGGCAGCGCCCGGCCGCCGGAGGCACATCAACGATTATGGGCTTATCATAATTAGATTCGCCATAATATGGATAAGGAGTATAAATGGAAAATTTAATGGTTGTATGAGTTTATGCGCGTAGGCTTCGAGGAAATATTAAAAAAATGACAACACAAAATCATTTTAGAGGATTTTCTATCGATCAGGATGATTTAGTTGCTCAATTTAATGAATTATATTCAACTATAATTAATTCACCTTCATCAATGTCTAGTTCTCCTTCTGTTATTAGATCAGGTTCTCTTATGAATGACTCTAAGGTCCAAACTCCTAGAAGTAATACTAGTCCCCGTATTATTCTTAGTGAGAATAAAACCCCTAGAATAACTCTTTTAGAAGATAATATAGCAATAGTACATGAGAAGCCCGTTCCTATTACTAATCCTGATCCTGGTGCACCAGCTGGTCGTGATCCTGATTTATTGTATACACCTCCTGTTCCTTATAATAGAACACAAGATCTTATGCGTACAATTGATAGTGTTATTTCATCTAGACCTAGAGTCTCTCGCTCGGGAATCAGATTAAGAGATAGAGCAAGTGTTCCCGCTGCTCGAATTGTTGCTAAATTTAGCTATATTCTTTCTCATTTATTTTGAAATCAATTCTACTCTTATTACTACTATCTCTACCGGGCACAATGCCTCCGGCGGCCGGGCTCCGCCCGGACCCGTTGTTCCTCGCTGCGCGAGGAATTTCTAACTCCGACGACTCCGACCGACGATCACCTAACCTTCCTCGCGTAGCGAGGAACAACGGGTCCGGGCGGAGCCCGGCCGCCGGAGGCGAAGTCTTATCGGGGAGGGCTTGACGCCTTGTGCTTTGTTCGGTGCGTTTGGAAATGGAGATTTGTCTATTTGGGAGGATTGCATTCGAATGGGGGGCCCTATTTTTTCATGTTCACGCTTTGAACTGCTTTTAACGATTTAGTATGTGGCGCACCCCTTAATTTTATCTTAGATGTGGATGTGGATTGTACTCACATCATGTCTCACATTTATAGCAACTTTAGTGCTGGTAGCTAGGTCGTTGTGTTGTTATAAGCTGGTAAATCTTCGTATTTCATCTCCATGGTGTGGTGCACGGTGTGCCAGTGCCGTAACTACAGTCTAATTTGTCAAGAGGCAGTAGTGCCTAGATATAGTCTAGGTAAGGATGGCGGTTTGTTGGGATGTAGTTTATGGTATGTTTTGTCTAGAGTTTGTAAATCAGTTCAGGTTCAATATAACCGCGCTTGGCCCTTGCTTTGGTTTAAGCGAGTAAGTTAGCTAACGTTAGTTCTTATCTCACTATAACACTTACCAGCTAGCTGCTCTTAACTGCTCCGGTAACCGGCTCGAGCTT
This sequence comes from Sugiyamaella americana, assembly GCA_030583405.1. Lineage (NCBI taxonomy): Eukaryota > Fungi > Ascomycota > Dipodascomycetes > Dipodascales > Trichomonascaceae > Sugiyamaella > Sugiyamaella americana. Next base: position 10,830 of record JAJMID010000116.1, read on the forward strand.
TTCTAACGCGGCTATACTCATTCCATTGTATTGACTGTTGGTTATGCCCATCTTACGTATAGATCATCGCCTTTAATCTGTTGCTGAAGCCAGATCTGTTTACCGACATATGCACAAAGGATAAATTTTTCTTTCGCTTGGGAGTGGAATTTTCGTTAAATTTAGGTTTGAATTAGCCTAGTAAGACAGTTAAGTGAGACAGTAGAGAAGCTTAATTGGTGGAATTTTTTAGTAATTGCTGAGTCGAGACTGGCCCTTTTGTGTGTTTAAGTGGTTATATAAATAGATATAACGGTACAGTACGGTAACAGTGTGAGAGTAAGTGTGTTTATATCTTTCATACCCGGCTTGTTTAATGCCGTCTTTCGGTACGAATTCATCATGTAAAACTTTTTTCAATCTAAAATTTATTTTTGTCATATGAATGATTACATATACGTTTAAATTAAGTTAGTGTCAGGGTCTTTCGTCAGGAGCGGATCCCGGCCCGCTATATCCGTTAATGTCATGTTATGTTATGGTTAATTTATATAATTGAACATATGTGAGGTCATTGTTGAATTTTAAATGTTAATAATGTTAACGTATGTATTTGTAAATGTTTAAATTTGTGTAGTTGATTTGCTTGACATGAGTTATACATTTTGTACATTTTGGAAAGGGTGCCGAAGTGTACCTTAATTTTGGTAGATAAGATGTAGGTAGGAGAATTAACTTAATACTTTACATAGTGCTGGTAGCGGTTAGTGCTAGAGTTGGTTGTTCTTTGCTATTACTATTACTATAGCTAGTTATAGAATGACAGGCCGTGAAGATCAATTCATTTGTTTTTTTCTCTTTTCAATGTTGACTGTTAACTTTAGCCAATTAAACTACCTTACGTAATTAAATGGGTGTTTATTTGTGGTTCAAATTTGGTCTCTATGCTCTTGTTAAGGATGAGATCATGTAGTGATTTGAGTCAATGGTTTTAGAAATGGGGTTAGGAAAGAGCAATGGAGGTGTTAGTGGTGGTGTGGTAGGAGGTGTGGAAGGAATTGTTAGTGGAGAGGTATTAGGAAGGAAGTGTTAGTGGAAAGAAGGGTTAGTGAGACTGGTTAAGCGTTAGTGATGAGACAAATTAGTTAGTTAATATTAATTATTTCTATATTGATAAGGTTATTGCGGTATAATTATAGGGGATCACGGAGAACAACGGAGCTTAAGCTAAATGTTATAGCAGTAGTTAGAAGGGTCAGTAGCTACAGTTGGGAGTTTTAACGTATGGTACTAATTGAAGTAGAGTCAGCGTCAGCGTCAGCGTCAGCGCCAGCGTCGGCGCCAGCGTCGGTCGGTGCTGCCAGTACTCCCAGCGCCCAGCGCTGTCATCGTACGGCTATAAAATTATACCCAGCAATTAACGCTAGATGATGTTATACAGTCATAAAAGAGGGGAAGGGGAATAAGCGGAGGCTAGAATGTAGAATAAGAATAGTGGAGTAAGAACAGTTAGAGAGGCGAGAGTAGAGGAGTAAGCGAGAATGAGAAAGAAAAAGAGAATATTTAGATATAGAATCATATAATACAATACATTTATAAGAAATAAAAGAAATACTATTGCCTTCTTCTTCATCTCCACTCACACCACCACTCACCACCATCACCTCCCTTACCCCTCCATCATCGGAGATTTACCCGTATCTATAACATCCTCTTCAAGATTATTACATTACATTAACATAGGAGGTTTAATAAAAAGAAAAAATTGAGTGGAGTAGTAAAAACTAAGAAGGGCTCTAAAAATCTTCATGGGGGATAATCGGTTTCTTTTGGCTAAAATGATAATTAATTTTTAAATAGTCATTTAATTTTTTAAATTTTTATATAAGTTTTAAGATTAGCAATTTGAAAAGATTATTAAGTGGGATTTTAGATTGGTTTTGAAATTTTTATATAGTGAATGAAAGGGATTTTTGGTTATAAATTGATAAAATAAGGGAGAAAGTTTAAAGAGAATAGAGTTTAGGTGAGTTAAGGAAGGGAGGGAGGAAGCGAGAGGAGGAGGAGGAGGAAGGAGGAAGGAGGGGGGAAAGAGAGGAAGAGGAGGAAGGAGAAAGGAAGAGAGGGAAGGAGAAGAAAGAGTGAAAGAAAGGAATAGAGAATGAAGAGAGACGGGAGCAGGAGCAGAATAGAGAGAAAGAAACTGGACAACATGAGACGACAAAGAGAATGGGTGATTGAATTTAATTTTAACTTTTTCAATTACTATAACAATGCAATCAACAAGAGTAACAATTAAAACATTATAAACGATCTTTGTTATATAACAAAGAATCGTTAAAACAATAACCATCTAGTAATCATATTAGTAACTCAAATACATAGTAACTCAACTATCGCCTCAATCATTTCTTAGTATTCAAGTATACTAACCAACACTCAACCACTCTATCACTCATCTACCTCCATTTATCACCCTTCCCCTTCACCCTAATTACCACCATACTAACATACTAGAACTTATGGTAATTATCATCTTCTCCTATAATGCCTTCGTTTAGAAGAGTAAATAGTAAAAATACCACTCCTGGTTCTGGCAATTTATCAGATATTTCAAAAAAGCCTGCTGCTGCATCAGACAATTCTTTACCATCAACTTTTATTCATCCTCATCATCTTTATTATTTACCACCAACTCCAAATCCATTGTCTTCTCATACTCCACAAGTTAGAAAACCATCTTCACAATATAATTTAAAGGTAAATTCTGATAAAGATTCAAATTATACAATTGATAGTAAAAGTTCATCTCGAACTCATACAAGGAATAATAGTTTAACAAATGAGAGTATAGCAACAAGTCCAACAAATAGTAATTGTATATTTGGTAGTAATAGTGGTAATAATAATAGTACCAGCAATATCACCAACAACAACAACAGTAACTCGCCTAATTCTACCAAACCCAATACTAACGATTCTCACCCTCACGATAAACGTCCTGTATTATCTCATTTCTTCTCTTCTCGTAAATCTAGAATCGCTTCGGTTTCTAGAGCTTCGTCTCCTTCTCAATCGGAAGACGATTCAAGTAGTTTAAACTCTAAAGATTCTCATAAATCTTCATTCTTTTCTAATCATAGTGGCCATAGAAATAGATCCAATTCTCAACCTCAAATCGATCAATCTCATATTTCATCATTTAAGACTGAAGAAGAAACTTCTTCTTTACATACCCCAAGAAAGAGTAATACAAGTCCAGCAACTCACGTTACAATGTCTCCTACTGATCCATCAAATGCATTTAAAATCACTTCCATGGCACCATCTTCAACTGCTCCTGCTGTTGTTTCTTCATCTGCAACTGCTGGTCCTAATCGTACAAATTCAATCATGTCTAGTGATAGTTCACTTGGGTATCGACGTAATAGTTCAACTGGTAGTAATTCTCAAGATCTCCTCACTACTGCTGCAGGATTTTCAAATATTATTGCTGGTCAACCAGGTGGAGGATTTCGTAAAAAGTCTGATGTTGGTTTAACTCCAATAATAGGAGGCGATTCTCGTTCAGGTTCATTCTCTGGTTCTTCAACATCCCCTCGTATTCCAAATCCTTCATTTCAAGCATCAAATACTCCAGAAGCTATTTCTGGTGATGCTCTATCAAATTATTATGAAAAACTGGCAACTAAACAACGGAATGATAGTTTAGCAAAAGATCCTTTATCACCAAATTTAGAACACAACCCTGGCTCTGCACAAATGTCTCCTAAATCAACTCCTGCAACAATAACTACTAGTGTACATCCATTATCATTATCTGATAGTATAGGGGATATCAGCGTTGGTAGTAGTACTTCAACAACAACTACTGCTGCTACTAGTATAAATCCATCAACAAATACTCCTAACCCTATTATAACCAGATCTCATTCTGCAGAAAGTAGTCCATCTCCTGCTCCTATTAGAGTACCAGCAAATCGATCAAGAACTTCGGGTAGTGTTTCTCCTCTTTCAACATCTCTTGGTAATACCACAATCACTGGATTATCAACTACTGCATATATCAGCAAAATAGCTGACCATCTTAACCTTGAATCATCTTCTTCATCTTCTGTTTTCCCACCTCGCAAGCTCTCTCAAGTATCTCAAGCAAGTCAATCATCAATTGGATCAAATTCTCCTTCAAAACCATTTGTCAAATCACCTGATTCAAATTCAAATAAACTCATATGGGATATGTTTGTAAAATTCGTCAGCAACAGTAGATTATCGGACTCTTTAATCTATGCTGCTACTCGTAAAGAAGCTTGGTTACAATATTCGGACACGGGATTTAGAAACACACACATTATCGAACTATGGCTAATGATGGCATTACGATTCCTATTCCAAAATCAATTATTATTTTCCCCAAAAGCATTTGACATAATATCCAAACCGAATAGAACAGTACTTGATATTCAAGGAGTCTTCAAAGACCATTGGGCATGGCAATTAGCTATTGACCATCCTGATTCAATGGTGTATGGATTAAAGTTTGATCCTTCACAAGCAAATTATTCAACAACACCAAATCATGAAGGACCATCGAATTATATTCCATTTGTATGTCATTCACTTAACCAATTACCATTTGATGATAATTTCTTTGATGTTATAAGTGCAAAAACATTATGGTATTTACTAAAATCCGATCAATGGGAAGAAGTATTACCAGAACTTTTTAGAATACTTAAACCAGGTGGAGTAATTGAATTGTTAATATCTGATTATGTAATTCTTAATCGTAGTCCAATAGATCATGATTTATGGGATAGATATCAACAAAGTGTAACCGACCGTAATGTTGAAACATTTCCAAGTCATAAATGTGCTACAAGATTAAAAGATTCTGGATTTGAAAACATCCATCGAGCAATGATTGCATTACCAAGAGCTTGGGGAGGACAAATTGGTCAATTAACTGATTTATTATCATCTTACTATACTCTATCATTAGTAAAATATTTCGGAGATTTTCAACAATCTGAAATAGATACGTTTAAATATCGATCAAAACATGCCGCAGAATTACATCATTACGAAGCAGGAAGTGTACATTTATTTTATGCAACAAAACCAGAAGTTAGTGAAGCAACAACCTAACTATGAACTTTTTATGACTAATGTAACTTATAATTTATATAATCTTAATTTATTGATAATTTCTTATATAACGTTAAGAAGGTGCGCTGATAGTCGTTACCTTCTGCTACAATGGGAGTACCAGATAATTCTTCTATAAACATGTATATATTTTATATAATTCTCTATATAATCTTCGTTCACGTCACCTTCGTTCACATCACCTTCGTTTATTGATAATTCCTTATAATACATGTATTATTAACTTCAGGATTAAACCTACTTTTATCACTCCCTTTATACCTTGGGGAACATTGTTCACATATAATTGTATAATTTTCAATTCCACCACCATATTCAATTTGATCTCCAGGATTTGGATATACAAAATCATAACCTTCTGCTACAATACAAGCACCAGATATTTGTGCTACAAACATATCAGGACCATCAAATTCACCATCATCATTTTCATCAATTCCTGGATTAATAATATTAACCCAAGCACAATTTTGATATAAATCTCGATTACCATTATGAGATATCCAAGTCCAAGATAATAATGCAATCCCAGGAGGAGCAGTTTTCGGGATAATAAAATCATAAGTATATTTTAAAGGACAACCACCAATGATAGATTTAACTACAGTAAATGATGAACCTACATCATAAGATAAAGAGATTTGACAAGATCCTCCTTGGTGATCAGCAGCACCTTCAATTCTATCTAGTTAATATTAATACAAACAATACATCCTCCTATCTCACTTACTTTAATATTTGTTTATCTCCTACTCTGTAACTAGCAGTCGGATAATGTGGTTCCGTTAAATGATACCCTTTACAAGGAAATATTCCTAATGGATCATTATATGAATAATCTATATGAGCAAAATTATAATAACGGTTATGTTTTGATTTGATTGGTGCTGGTATTACCATTTCCATATGACCAAATATCTGAGTAAATAAAATAAACAAATATGAAATCAATATTGATTTCATTGTCAAGAAATCATTATACTGATGGTTAAAAGAAAAGAGATAATAGAGATATTATATTAGGGTTAGACGTAGTTGGAGAGGATAGATTTGTAGGTGGTTGCATCGTCAAACCATAGATTAATTAAAATGTGCATTAGGTGGAGGAGAAGAAAGTAGACGAAAGGTTATATGGAATAAAGCTGTGCTTAACAAACGCATAAACCGTAATAAACTTGCATTAACAATTGTACAGTAGTTTATTCTAGCGCTATACCTCCACAACCTTCTATTAATAACTTTATTTATGATAACTACAATACTAATTACTGACGTTGCTACTAAGTTAAACTAAACTATCATTTCCTTTATTGGTGTACTACCTCGAGAAACTTTAGATAAGATAGTGGTTAGGTAATCTTAAACAAAGTAATGTCCGTGATTATCCCGAGATGCAAAGCTAACTTTTATCTCGATCATCATTTTATAACCGACATTGACAACAATTACTACTCAATCACCATCTATATACAATCATATCAACACACATTTAAACTATTTTTAAACATACAACATCCCCTCCAATCTAACCCATTTAACAACTCCTATATTGCTATAATCATCTCATCATCGCAATCCACTCCTGCGGCTATCGCAAACTTAAACTTCCCCACTTCATTATCATATAACTATAAATACTCGCAGCATTAATCTGCTTCACCAATTAACCATCTCAAAATGTCTTCCTTTTTAGCAAAGTTTTATGGTTCTCCTACCGCCAAATCACTCAGCATTGCTAAACGTTTAGCATCAACTTACTCTGTTAGACAAATTGGCGAACCTAATACTTCATCTTATCGTAGTTACCTACAAAATGAGAATGGAGACCCAATATCTGCCTTACATGATATTCCAATTAAAGAAACCAATTCAAATGATGGTGTTTACAACATGATTATTGAAGTTCCAAGATGGACTAATGCAAAACTAGAAATCTCTCGAGATCAAGAATTGAATCCAATTGTACAAGATACCAAAAATGATAAACTTCGGTACGTAGCTAATGTATTTCCATTCAAAGGTTATATTCACAACTACGGAGCTATCCCACAAACATGGGAAAATCCTGAACATGTCGACCCAAGAACAAAAGCTGGTGGTGATGATGATCCAATTGATGTTTGCGAAATAGGTCAAACTATTGGATATACTGGTGAAGTAAGGCAAGTTAAAGTTCTTGGATGTATGCCATTAATAGATGAAGGTGAAACTGATTGGAAAGTATTAGGGATATCTATTGATGACCCTCTAGCAAATGAATTAAATGATATTGAAGATATTGAAAAGCATTTCCCTGGTTTAATCAATGCTACTCACAATTGGTTCAGAGATTATAAAGTACCAGATGGTAAACCACAAAATGTCCTGGGTGAAATAAGAAATCGAAAAGAAACAATCGATATTATTAACGATTGTCACAAAGCATGGAGTAAATTAATCCAACAAAAGAATAACAAATTCGGTATCAATGAAACAAATACAACTTTAGAAGATACTCCAGGATACGAAGAAAGTGCTGGTAATAAAATCCCAGATGGAAAAACCATTCATGGTAAACAACCATCATCCGAACCCGAAAAATGGAATTTCATCAATAAATAAGCAAAACAGTATATAAAACAAATGTAAATAGATCCCTCCTCCTCCTCCTCCTCCTCCTCCGCTCTTTTGCCTCCGGCGGCCGGTCGCTGCCCGGACCCGTTGTTCCGAGCTACGCTCGGAATTCCCCTCCTCCTCCTCCTCGCGTAGCGAGGAACAACAGGTCCGGACGGAGTCCGGCCGCCGGAGGCACAGGACCGTATGCAGCTATTCACGTGACCGTGAAAAATATGTGCATGCCCAAGTATATCTCCTCGAGGTCTTGGGCAGGCCAGTATTAATGTTATAATATTCTTCTTAGAGATATAAAATGAAATTAAAATGTCTCCCAGTATCTAAACGACTGATATCTTTAAAGCATGCTAGGAGATATCTTAGCAATGTTAGAGAGAAGGAGCAGAAGGTTACTTCTAAGGTTGCTACTACTACTCAGTTACCAGATCTAACCTCAACTCCAATTTCTGCTTCACCAGAGTTGCCGGAAAACACTCTTTCTTATCAGGATATTATAAAGGGTATGGAATCTAGAAATGCGTCTTATTTTAAAATTCAAGGAGGAAGATATGCTCCAACTAAGAATATTATTAATAGGTTTGGTAACGTTTCTTATAAAGATTTTATTAAAACTCCTGAAGTAGGTGACTTGGTTTTATCAAAATATTCTGGTCCTTTAGTTTTACTACAGACTTCAAAGGAAAAAGACTTTTTAGCTTGTGATCCTTCGGGAATTGTATTATCTATAAATAAAGCATCCATTGCATTCAGTTTGGGTAATTTGGTTGCTCCTAGTCATTTAGCAACATGCGTAGTACGGGTTGACGTTGATGGTACTCCTTTGTTATGTTTGACAAATGTCATGAAGAGAGCTTTATGTCCTGTATTGAGATCTTTAATAGGTGATAAATATTCCCAATGGGATGAATTGTTACCCATAATCCAAAGACAAATTTCTGGTTTGAATAAAATGCATAAATCTTCAATTAATATTCCATTTTTTCAACTGGCTCAAGAAATTCAGAAATGTATAGAAGCTGTTAGATCATCTCCAGAATCAATTACTGTTGAATCTCAGTCAATACAAAGTTTAGCTGGCAAGTTTCCTCCGCCAAAATGTGCTATTGATAATCTACCAACTGTTCCTGCTACTCTTCTCTTTTCATTATATGAAGCAGTTAATATGGTGTTTGATAGAGATATTCTTGTAAATAGAGATGTTTTAACGTTATTACCAAAGGAAGAGGTTGTGAAATTTGAATCGGCATTATTACAAGCAAATGATCCTAGTCAAGAGGTTATTAATAAATTGGAAAGTAATAATTCTCTTCTTATTAAACGGTTTGCTATTGGTGATATTAGTCCTCACGATGATTATTCATTATCAGCTACACTATCATTATTAAGAAAATTATCATCGTTTAAAGATTTTGAAGATAAAATCCAACCTATTAATGCATTAGAATTACAAACAAAAAGAGGATTTACTGATCAAAAGTATGGACCATTCTTTGATTCTTATAAATATGATTTTTTAAAATCCTCCATTCCTCCTGTTTCATTTAACTATTCAGAATATGATCGTTTAGATAATCTAAGAGAAGATCTTGGTAAAGATATTTCCGTATATTGTATCGATGCTAAAGATAGCCATGAAATTGATGATGGTGTTTCCATTACTCAATTATTTGGTTCAAAAGTTCTTATTGGTATTCATATAGCAGATCCAACATCGAATTTTAAAGATCTTAATGATAACTTATTACAACAAGCTTATAATAAAACATCAAGTGCTTACTTTCCTTCTGGTGCTATTACTATGTTTCCTGAACAATTTACTAATAAATTCTCACTTGAAACTAATCTAGGAGAGAGAAAATGTTTAACAATTTCATTTGTTTATGATGAAGCTAAACAAAAACTAATTGAAGATTCAACCGAAATTCGTCCTCAATTAATAAAAAATATCGTTAATATAACCTATGATGATGTTAATAAGATATTAGATAAATCTAGTAATGATTTCAATGATAATCGTACTAGAGATTTATCACGATTACAAAACATCTCCAAAACTCTTCTCACTAATAGATTTAACAATGGTGCTATCGACCTCAGTATAGAAAATGTTTCTGTTAAAATCGAACCAGAAACAGGTGAAGAAATACAAATCAGTGATAATATTGAACCTACTAATAAAATATCAATCTCTCCCAACCCCATTACTCCTGCTCACTCCTTGGTATCAGAACTTATGATCAAAGCTAATAGTTTAATCGCCGAATTCACTAAAAAAAACTCTATACCAAATATTTATCGTACCCAAACAAATGTATTCCCCACCAACCAACCAAGATCTAAAAGTAGCTTTCAACTTCTACAATCAATGAGACCATCAATGTTATCAACAACTCCTGCTTTACATCAATCATTGGGTGTAAATCAATATTCAAGTGCTTCATCTCCTCTTCGTAGATTCCAAGATATAATCACCCATTGGCAATTATACTCTCATCTTTTAAACCTTCAAAATGATTTATTAACTCCCGATCAACTAAACACAATCATCCTCAAACTACAAACCACTCAAACAATCATCAATTCTGCCCAAAGAAAATCCTTAAATTATTGGGTTTTAAAACAACTTGAATCATCTAAAACAATCCCCATAAAATGTACCATAGCATCCCCCTTCTCCACCACTTCATCTTCACAAAGAATTTATTTATCTGATTATGGCATCTATGGAATCATTGATACCACCATTCCACTCCCAATTGGCAAAAAACTCATCTGTACTATCTCAAAAATCAACTCCATAACCAACACCTTAAAATTATCTCCTCTAAACTAATGTAAATACTCTCGTCTCCTCCGTCCCCTCCTCCCCCTCTCTGCCTCCGGCGGCCGGGCTCCGCCCGGACCCGCTGTTCCTCGCTCCACGAGGAATGGCTAAGAACGCAAACAAATGAAGGCGGTAACTATATACAATCTTGACACAAAACAGCATTTAACTTAATTAATTGGTAACTGTATTACTCTTTATATAACTCTTTACAAATCCACCTTTTGAATTACCTCTTTTAATTTTTTCACATTTTCCTAAAACTATTACTACCATACTATCTATCTCACCTTCCTATCTCAGTGAATTATCACTACCTCTCAACATGATTCGCAAACTAATCACTCTCACTCTTAATCGTACATAGCTGCTCCTCCAAATTTGCGAACTATTCTATTTGCCCGTCGGAATTCGCGCGAACCGCGAACAACGGGTCCGGGCAGCGTCCGGCCGCCGGAGGCATGAACTTTAAACGTAGCCGCCAACGTGTGAACACCAAGTACTAAATATGTACGGAGGAGCGTGCAATTAAAGTCTAATAAACCGTCTATTGAAATTGGAGTTGTTTGATTTGGAAATTTCATACAATTTTTTCAATTTATCTTTTGAATTAATGAAAATGAAATTTGGTTGGTTTAATTTATTTTCAGTTAGTTTTTTAATTGGTTTTGTTTGTGCAGTTGAAAATGTCAATAATGACTCTGATGTTCCATTATCTATTGATTTAAAGGCTCCTTGGTTGAAGCATCCTTTTGTTTTGGATGTAATTGAAGCAATTGCTGGTGAAAATCCTCAGGCTTATTTCTCAACTATCTCTGCTTTAATTGCTTTGGCTGAAGTCAGAGCTGATGATGGTATTACTGCTCAATTGAATGATCAGGAAGTTTATCGGTTATTATTGGAGCATGCGGTTAATAGTAATTTATTGACTAAAGATCAAATTCCTTATATTGATCTTTCATTAGCTGCTCATAGATATTCTGCTTTGATTGAAGCTCAATATCAGTATTTTGATACTTGGTCAGGTGATGATGTTCAAAATTGTGAAAATGTTCTTGTTTATAACGGTGAGGTTAGTTGTGATACTGATAGTGTATTTGCATTGAAAACTGCTTCTGGTGATAATTCGAAGGTGGAGCTATTACCAACTGATAGAATTATTGGTAGTAATCCTAAATCTCCAATTGCTATTTTATATGGAGATTTATTAACTGATTCATTTTCTATCTTCCATACTCATTTAATATCTGCTTCGTTACAGGGAAAGATTCAATATATTTTGAGGTATAAAAGGAGTAAAGGGGAGGAGGAGAAAGAGAGTCTTACTGGGTATGGGGTTGAAGTGAATTTGAAGAGAACGGATTATTTGGTGATTGATGATCGTTTTACAAAAGAGGAGGGGGATAAAGAGGAGAGTAAGGAGGGGAATAAGGAATCAACTGATAGTGAAGAAGAATCTGATAAATATGAGAAATTAAGAGCCGCTGCTGATAATGCTATACTTCATAAAGATGACATTCCTCTTCTAGGTTTTAAAGCATCTAATTATATATTATCAAATCCTCATCCTTTTGATGCATTACTTAACGTTAGTTTAGATTTCCCAAATTATTCCAAATCTATTTCTCAATACTCAATTAATGATAAGATTGAAGATGATGTTATGTTTAACGTTGAAAATGGTATTATTGGCTCAGGACAAAATGCTATTCTTATTAATGGAGCCCCTGCTTTTGTTGGTGATGATAGTCCATTTGATTTGTTAAATGCTTTAGATAGAGAAAGAAGATATGTTAAGAAGTTAGTTGAAATTGGATTTAAACCAAGTGATGCTGGTGAGTTAATTACTAAGAATATTATTGGAAATTCCCTTGATGAAAGTGTACAAAGATTTGATTATAGAACCACTGGACTTATTTGGCTTAATGATATTGAGCAAGATCCTCGATTTGTATCATGGTCTACAAATATAAAAGATCTTTTAACCCCTTTACAATCAATGGGTCAATTGCATCAACTTCGTCATAATATCAATAGTTTTGTATTTGCTTTAGACTTTACAAACCCCACTACACTTAATAATTTTGTACAATCGATGAGTTTAGCATCTAGAGGTATTCCTGTTCAAATTGGTATTATACCAATAATCGTTGATGAGGCAACTGAAGAGATTTCAAAACATTTACATTATTTATCAAATTATGCGATACAATCCAATCCATTAGCAATTCAAATTTATTTAGGACAAATATTATCTGAAGTAGATCGTGTTAAAGCGTTTAAAGCAGCGCTTGAAGTTGATACATCAACATTTAATGCTATATTAGAAGATCTTTCTAATGAAGAGATAACTAGTATTGTTGACGATACTAAGAGATGGATGAAGGATTTTGATGTTGAAGCATCATCTCCTGCATTGACATTTGCCAATGGAGTTATTCTCGAGAATGTACAAAATCTCATCATGGAAGCATCATTTATATTTAGAAAAGATCTTGAAGAAATGCAAGGGTTAATTAGTAAAGGAGAATATACATATAATAAGAAGGGTAAGAATAATATTTCAATTAGAGATTATTTAGTTAGAAATGGATTAAAGAGAAGAAATGTAATTATCAATCCGGCAGATAGTTCATCAATTGAATATATAGATGTTAGTGAATTAGTACAATCGTTTGATAAGGCAGGAGTATCAGTAGCAACAGTGAATAGTATTGTTAGTGACAGTATAGCTGATAAGGTAGATAGCAAGAAAGATGGTAAAGTAAATGATATTGATAGTACTTATACAACCTCATGGATAATTGGTGATTTTGATAAAGAATCTACAATCCAACAACTTCTTGTGCTATTAGAATTTTTAGATTCTCAAGAAAAAAAGGGAAAGAATTTTAGAGTAAAGATAGTTCCAACAACACCAATCCAAGGACAAAGTGGTAGAGGATCGAATATCATTTCAATACTTAGTAATTTAAATGAAATGAGCGAATCAGAACGATTATCAACAGTTAGACAATATTTACATCCATATGATAGAGATAATGTTGAAAAGTTGTTTAATCTCGGTACTCATTGGGGAAATAAGCAACAAGGTAGAAGTATAATAGATAAGTTTACAACAGCACTTGAAAAATATCCTAGATTTAGTAAAGGATTGCATATTATATATGGAGGTAGAGTAGTGAATATCCCAGATAACGAATATTTACAGATAGAAGATTTGGATTTTTTGAATGAAGTTGAAGAGAAGAGGATTAGTGGAGTTATAAGAGGATCTAAGGAGTATTTGAAGGAAGAGAGGTGAGTTAATCCTCGCGTAGCGAGGAACAACGGGTCCGGGCAGCGCCCGGCCGCCGGAGGCGAAATGGTGCGTACTAACAAGGAGTAGTGATCCATTTACATTTTATGATAAACTGGTTTCTGTTTATACAACTACATATTATACGATAAATAATAATCATAGAGTAAGTACTGATATGTGGAAGACGGGGAATTCTAGTTTATTAGTTAGTAAAGGGGAGGAGAAGGAGGAGGATTGCAGTATAAATTTGTTAGCAGTAATTGATCCATTGAGTGAAAAGGGACAAGAATATGTTTCATTGATTTCATCTTTGGATGATTTACCAATTTCTATTAAGGTGATACTTAATCCTAAGAAGTTAAATGATATTCCTGTTAAGAGATTTTATAAATCATCATTTCCTAAGAGAGTGTTCTTTGAAGGTGGGAATAGAGTATCAGATGTAGTTAGATTTGATGATATGCCGCAAAATACTTTGTTAAGTTTGGGATTAAAAACTCCTAACGCTTGGATTGTAACTCCATCTGTTTGTGATTATGATTTAGATAATATTGTTCTAAGTACAGCTGCTAAGGATGGAATATTAAAAGGTACTTATAGTTTAAACCATATTCTTATTGAAGGTCATGCTAGTGATGTTACGTTAGGTAACCCACCCCGTGGATTAGCATTAGATTTAGGAACGGTTAAACAACCTCATATGGTTGATACTATTGTAATGGCAAATTTAGGATATTTACAACTAAAAGCAAACCCTGGGCTGTGGATAATGTCACCTAAACAAGGACAATCATTGAAAATATTTGATCTTGTTTCGATTGGACTTCCGTCGTCTTCTGCTGGTTCTAATAAAATTTGGTTAACTGATATGACTGGTATTACTATATATCCTAAATTTATTAGACGTCCTGGTATGGAATATGAAGATGTTTTAGATTCAACTTCATCACATGGGGGTACTCTTCAAGATAAAGTGGGAAAGATTTGGTCAATTTTTGGAAAAGATGAAAAGAAAGAAGTGGTTGCTAGTAAACAAGCAGATATTAATATATTTACTGTTGCAAGTGGTCATTTATATGAAAGATTTTTAGGAATTATGACTGCTAGTGTAATGAGACATACAAACCATACTGTTAAATTCTGGCTTATAGAGAATTTCTTATCACCATCATTTAAAGAATTTTTACCAACATTAGCAGAAGAGTATAAATTTGATTATGAATTAGTTACTTATAATTGGCCACATTGGCTAAGAGGGCAGAAGGAGAAACAGAGGACGATTTGGGGTTATAAAATTCTGTTTTTAGATACATTATTCCCACAAACTCTTGATAAGGTTATTTTTGTTGATTCGGATCAGATTGTTAGAACAGACCTTAAGGAATTAGTTGATTTTGATCTTGAAGGGGCACCTTATGGATATACACCAATGGGAGATTCAAGAAAGGAAATGGAAGGGTTTAGATTTTGGAAACAAGGATATTGGAAGAAGTATCTTGATGGATTACCATATCATATTAGTGCACTGTATGTAATTGATTTAAAAAGGTTTAGAGAACTTGCTGCTGGAGATCGATTAAGAAAACAATATCAATTATTATCAGCAGATCCTAATTCATTATCAAATTTAGATCAAGATTTACCAAATAATATGCAAAAGCATATACCAATTAAGTCGTTACCACAAGATTGGTTATGGTGTGAAACATGGTGTGATGATGAAAGTTTGGCAACTGCTAAAACGATTGATTTATGTAATAATCCGTTAACTAAAGAGCCCAAATTGGATAGAGCAAGAAGGCAAATACCTGAATGGACAGAATATGATGATGCGATTTATGAATTACATAAACAGTTTAAAAAGAAAAAGAAGGGAATGGTAGGAGATGTAAGTGAAAAGGTAAATAAGAAGAAAAAGGAAAAGGAAAAGGAGAAGGAAGTAGAAAATGACTTTCTAGATCATGATGATTTATAACTGTTATATAATTATATATGCAAAAATAATTTATTAAATAAACGATAATATATATAATATTCTATACTATACTCTACTACCTTAAAATACTTTACTTAGCACCCGAGATACTGTCTTATCAACATTCTTCTTATCTAATTTCTTACTCATATCACTACGGTTACTTTCAACTTGTCTTTGATCAAATGTTCTTCTTACTTGATTAGGTTTACTTTTAACAATACCACCCTTTTCAGTTTGTTTCTTTTGAATACCTTGAATCATTTTATGTTTTTCAACATTTTCAATAAATATCTTATTCTCTCTAGTAGCTTGAGCAATTTCTGCTCTCATCTTTTCTTGTCTAGACTGAGCTTCAAGAGCAATTTGTTCAGTTAAATTATGCCATTTAAATTTGGAAAGATATTTAACGTTTAATAAATCATCATGATAATAAGAACCTTTTTTACCACCAATTATGTTACCATTCAAAGTTTCAGCAGCTAATTTAGCATTAGTTTTCTTTACAAATTCTGCCCAACCTTCAGTATAATTCTTCTTTTTATTACCACCATATTTAACTCTTTTAGCATAAACTTTTGGATCTTCTGGAGTTAAAAAGATTCTATTAACTTCACCAAATCGAGCAAGAATTTGTCGAAGTTTAGCTGGTTTCATATAAGGAGGGATTCTAGAGATATAAACAACGCCAGATTTTTTAATTTTCTTTAAATTTTTTTCCACTTGTTCTTTAGAGAGAGGTTTTAATTTACCATTGGTGGATGAATCTAAATCTAAGTTATCATTGAGATCCTCTTGGTCATCTTCCACTTCCCCTTCTCCTTCCTCTTCCTCTTCCACTTCTTCCTCCTCATCCTCTTCTTCTTCTACCACCTCCTCCTCTTCATCTTCCTCTTCATCACTTTTAAATGCATCTTCTCTACGACGTTTATTTGAAATAGCAGATCTTCCTTCCTCCTCCTCTTCCTCCTCTTCCCCCTCTTCCCCCTCCTCCTCCTCCTTCTCCTCTACTTCATCTTCACTTTCAAATTTTGTAAATTTTGATCCGGATCCTTTCTCAAGTTCCTCTTCTGAAAGTACCTCATCTATCTCTTCATCTGATTGTACACTAAAAAAATCACTTGCTTTACCTCTAGCCATGTTATCAATAGTTTACTTTCTATAATCTTTCTATAATCTTCTGCTCTTCCTTTACTCTTCCTCTCTACTCTTCTCGCTCTCCTCTCTTGCATAAATATTTTTTTTCTACCGTACTATCTTATCAAATACCCTAACCACTATCAATGAAAAAATATTTGTCGATCATATCCAGGGATATCTTTACAAAATGATTCCAAAGATTATAATATCAACCTATTCTTAATATTCTTAATATTCTTTATAATGGTTGGTGAAAAACGTAAAAGAGATTCTACTGCTGATCCTGTAGATTCTTCCTTGATTGATGAATTTGGTGATAGATTATTACTTGTTTCACAAACCCCTAATTCTAGTAATTTGGACAATTTAGCTACTTTTACTGGTAAATCTTCTCTACAAATTCTTCAAGCTTGGTCTTATTATTCACAAACTAATAATCATGCAAAATTGATTTCAGCAACTGGGAAAATTGGTCAATTTCTATCAATTTGTAATGAAAATTTACAAATTTTATCAAAAAATGGCGTTCTTATTATAAAAGAGATTTTAGAACATCATTTGAAGATTGTTTATAGATGTTTATTTTCAAGTAGAACTGGTATGACAAATCCAGCATTACGGATTTTAAGAGAAATCTCCTCTTATAATAATGGCTCATTTACTGGTGATTTATTCTCTTCCTTAGATTTATCTTTAAAAGCATTTCCAAAAATATTAGCATCTGGTAGTGATGAAGATTTAACTAAGAATTCAATGAGAAGTTCATTTATTTTATTTTATTTATCATTTATTAAAAATGGTTCTCCAATTATAAGAAAAGATTTGATTCTTCAAAAGAAGATTGTTGCTGGTTGGTTTAAACGATTGAATCAGGATACCGATGAATTGATTATTAGCATGTTAAATGTATTAAGAGAAAGCATTTTATTAGAATCTGCATTCACAAAATCAACAAAGATTAGCTTTTTCAATGATTGGGTATTGAATAATTTAGTTAAATTGTTTACAAGATCGGATAAGGTGGTAGGAGAGTTGGTTAAATTTCTTACATTATTATCAACAGATTCGATCAATGGTATTAAATTCCCAGATAATGGTTGGTATCCATCAACAAGAGTAAAGCAGATAACGGAGGGTGATGCAACTACTAATTCTATTGAAGATTCCATTTACAATCGGTTACTTTTATCGTTATTAAAAGTATTAAAACCATGGGAAGATTCTGCACAACAAGATTTATCAATTTCAATTTTAAAATCATCACCAGAATTAGTAGCCCCTTATCTTACTATTGGTTTAGAATCAATTTCATTCAACCCTCGTTTATCTTCCTTTTGGATTTCTTATACAAATTTTCTATCTCGTATTATTCAGTTACCAATTCCTCATCTTCAAGTATTACAACCACCACCAACATCTACTGTAGTTGAAAGTATTCTACCAATAGCAATTAGTAAAGCTTCATTAACAAAATGTTTATCTTTTGAAACACCATTAATTAGATATTTAGCATGTCAATTGATTATATTTAGTTTAAGAAAAACGTTGATGGTTACTCAAGAATATTCCAAACGTGGTTGGGATTCATCTGATATTACATTTATTATTAATGAAAGATTACCTTTATTACAAACTATTGTATCGTCGTTAAATCTTAGATCAGAAGATGCTCCTACCACTCCTACTTCCCTTCTTAATACTGTTGTTACTATTGCATTATCCCTTTATTCATCAGTTTTTCCTGAGCATATCTCATCGTTTCCTTTACCATCAACTTTAACTACTAATTGGCAACAAACAATCGATGAAAACACTGATGCTTTAAAACTTATTCAAATTAGAGAATCTTTACAATTGCAAATGTCATCAACAAGTCTTGGTAAATGGTATAATAAATCAGATTCAACCTACTCCATCTTTACAAGACTTGTCCAATTAAGCGTTTCTAATAATTCATTCTCAGATCAAGTTATTCAACTGTTGAAAAGTTTAACAAACCCCACTTTACTCTTCCAAGATGAAAGTTTAGTATCACCAGTTGAAATATTAATTAAAACATTAACTAATTCAATTGAACAAATGTCATCTGATGATAAAGATAAAACATGGAAATTGATTGATGAATCAATAGCAAGATGTATGAGATCTCCTTATAAATATGTTGATGAATTTGCATTAATAAGAGAAAATGATAGTGATATTATAAGTCCATTTATTGTTACATTATTAGAACAATGGAAGTTTGTTCCTCAACCGAATGAATTTGTGCAAAAATGGTTATATAGATTTATAAGAGATTGTTGTATTTGTGGGGAAAGTTGGAATACAAGTTATAGTTTAGTAAAGGAGAAGGTTGGTGAGAGTGATTTGAGTGATTTATTAGTTGAAAAAAGGTTTTTAAACTGGAAGGAAGTGTTGGAATTAGATGAATTCTTTGATTTTGTTTTGTCTACTGATTCCTCAAATATCATTGACCGTAATGATTTACAATTTAAAATACTTGGTGATTATGAATTACAAGCTGTTAAATTTAGATTAGTTCATGATAGTAAGAATAAAAAATTAGTAAATCATTTATTCTCATCGATTCCATTATTCTTAGCAAATTCATTTTCATCAAAAGTATTCTTTAAAGATTTATTATCAACATCAGGTGTAGTTAATGGTTATTTTACAACATTACATTCATTTATCAAAGAAGATCCTACTATCGATACTACTGATATCAAATCTTACGTTGCAGATAAATTTACTTCTAATTTAGATAAATTAACTTCATCAATTTGGTTATTAGATTCATCGGATATACTCTCCATCTTAAAAACAAACAAATTCTCTTCTTCATTTTTCAAATTATGTATTGATAGATTAACTGAATTAAAAGAACCATTGGATATTTCAATTTTGAAAACATTAATGAATAATAATGAAGTTATTGATTCAGATATTGCTAAATCATTAGCAGGTAATTTCGAAATAAATCCTCCTAAACTTAATGATGATCTTGATGATATATTGGAAATTCTCTTTAACAACAATTATATCAAAGTAATGTGTTCAATTATCCGATCAACTCATCATTTACCAGAATTCCTTCAAACTGTTGATATTTCTAATGATTCTTTAATTGAAATTGCCAGTACTGTTGCTGAAACTAATACTGATAACGATAACACCATTTACAATACTTTATTCGTTAAAGCATCAAATTATGCATTAAACTCTTTAACAACCAATGATATTGATATCGTCACCCCTTCACTTGAACTTTTATCTAGAACTTTAAACATATTATCTCCAGAACAATTAACCAAAGTAACCACTTTCTTCAACAATGTATCAGGAACGATATCACTCTCATCAGCCATTGTTAATCTTTCAGGAAGTTTCTATAAACACAATCCCGATGGATTAAAAACTTGGTTACAAAAATGTATAATTTGGTTAACAAAACGATTCTCTGAAGATTCTAATATATCTACTGGATTAAAAGGATTCTTAACATCATTTGGTAAGTAAGCTCGTCCTCCTCCTCCACCCACTTACTAACTCTATAGATACTGCTATTTGTAAAAATAATATAAATATTTGGTCATTGGTTCCAAAACGATTATTAAATTCTTTAATTGAAAGTACTACTTCAAAATGGCTCCATCAACCAGAAGTAGTTAAACTTACTTGTTCTATTATCTTTCTTGGTGATTCTAAATCTATTGAATATAAAAAGCATTTACAAGTTATTATTAATCAACCAATTGAAAGTATTACCGACATTCTTTCTCTTCTTATCTGGAAGCTTTATACTATTGATGAAAAAAGTCAATCCAATCAACACCTACAAGATAGAATATTATCAATCTACCTCGGTTCAAATTCACCAAAGGATACCCTCTTACTCGACATCCTTAAACGTATTGAAAGTAGTCTTGGAGTTACCTGGACTAATAGAGTATTCTCATGGGATTTCCAATCATCAAACAACTTAGTAGATAATTACGATAGAACACCAACATTTACAAATACCAAAAATGGATTTGAAGTTTCATTAGACATTGAATTAATCAAATCATCTGTTCAAAATTTTAATCCATTAGCAAATTTCTCACTTAAAAACAACCTAACTTTAGATGAATGCTTACAAGAAATGAATAGATTCACTTCTCTTTATCATACATCCGATGTTTACAACTCTGAACTCCTTCTCCTATCCTTAGCAAGTTCATTAGAAATCTTCAAAGAAAATGGTGCTATTGATTTAAAAGTATTTGTTGAATCATATGGATTAAGTTTTGTCCTCTGTTGTCTCTCGTCTGAAGTACCCACTACTCTTTTAAAATCTTCTAAAAATATCATTGGTGCTATCATCTATTTCCTTAGTGAAGAATCTGAATTACCTTGCACTTATAGAGAGAAAACAATAATCAAATTATTATCATCAAAGATTGCCAATTACTTCTCCTCCAACAACGAACAAAATGAAAAATATTTACCATCGTGCGTTTGTGTAATGATGGGATTAATCCTTCCTATTCTTACCAACCCAGGACATTTCTTAAATGAAAAAGCAATTGACTTTTTACTCTCTGGTCCATCACTACGACCAACAGAACTACCCCTTTTTCAATCAATAACCCAAACAACATCAGAAAATGCAACCAAAGAAATGCAATGGCTTATAGAATCACTCACCTTCAGTCTTTCTACTCAAAAGGATATTGCTGTTTATATGCAAAAAGGAGTATTTGAGTACTTTCTATCATTAAGAGATTTATCTCCAGCAATAAAAATCGAAAGATTAATCCTCAAAGCACAAGAAACTGCTGGTGGTTCAATGTCATTAATCACAAGAAATGGAGCATTATCGTGGGTTTCTAACGAACTCTCTAAATCACAACCTGATTCAGGTAAAGAATTATCAGTAAGAAAACTAGCTACTAGATTCATAGTAACATCCGATGAAAATCGATTAAAAGATTGGACCGATGATTCTATCCAAGAATTTATGATTGGAATGAAAATGTAAATATATTTAACTTACTTATATACATCGTTACTTACCATGCCTCCGGCGGCCGGGCTCTGCCCGGACCCTTTGTTCCTCGCTTCGCGAGGAGGTTGTGAATGAGAATACAAGCGTTCGCTTCCTTTAGGCTGTTAAATAGATTCATACCATTCTTACTTCTGGATTTACTACAGAAGTTCTTCTTCTCTTGAATCAATCAATCTCTTCAATAATTATCCTAAACTTATCTCAAATGAAACCACCACCACCACCACCACCACCCCCTCCTCCACCTCCTCCACCTCCTTCTCCTCCTCCTCTCAATTTACATATGCAGGTAAATTCTTATAATTCTTATCACCCAGTTGTGGAAAGTGGGGGCAGGCTGTCAAACATTTTATTGATGACTGACTGTAGGCGGGGGTAATAAAGTCTGTTAAGCAAATATGAAACAGGTTACAGGGTGCAGTGTACCGACATGAGAATGCCGGCGGAGAACAAAAACCCCGACGCCATTCCAATATTAACTACTCGACCATACACAATGACAAACAGTATAATTCAACTAAGAAGTCAAATTAAAAGATCACTACTTTTAATAGGAAAACTGGATTCTAATTATGAAGAAATAAATGAAAATTTGAATAGAAAATTACGCGTTTTACACGATGGAAATGAAGTTGATGTTAGTGAAATATTTAAAGATTGCAATGATTCGAGAATTTTAAGGTTGAATACATTATCAGAAGCAAAATATATGTATGAATCAGTAAATGATTATTATAATCAAGTTGATAATGAATTAGAAGAGTTAAAGAGATTAAGAGATGAAATTAATAATGCAAATAGGTCCAAGAGATTCTTAGGGAACAAGAGATCTGGAAATAAATGGGCAAATAAGAAGTCGATAGTAGAGGAAGTAGGTAATGAAGGCAGTATTGATGAGAGTAATAAAGATGAACAAGAAGTGATAGAAAAACGAGGAAGAAGGAAAATACGAATAGTAGAAAAGTCAGATAGTACTAATATAAAATTGAAATCTATAAAAGTCCAATCTAATAAGAAATCAGCATCAGAGTCTAAGAAATTGAAATCTAAGGAGCCACTTTATTGTCTCTGTAATGATATCTATTATGGAGAAATGATAGCATGCGATAATAAGAAATGTAAAATAGAATGGTACCATTTACCATGTGTTAATTTGAAGAAAGCACCGAAAGGTAAATGGTATTGTCCAGAATGTAGGTAGATAAGGAGGAAGAGTTAGGTATTTATTTATTTATTTAATATGAGAAAGTCTATATGCTGTGTAGTGGCCATCCTCGCGTAGCGAGGAACAACGGGTCCGGGCAGAGCCCGGCCGCCGGAGGCATGTGAAGGGAAGATAGCTAATTAGTTTAGTATATTACAATTAAAGTACATTATTATTATTCATCAAAAACCTCATCACCGAAGAAATATAACCAACTGAAGCCAGCCCAGGAGCCGATTACACCGATACCACAATAGACTGAGATGATCATTAATTTTAAGAATTCATATTTGGGGATAATTTTGTCGATGATACCGGAGGAGATAGTGACAGGGACGAAACCGACCATGTAGATAAGAGAGATTCTATCGAGGAGGAAGATTCGTTTGGAGATATTTTTTACGGTGACAAGGTTAGAAAAGGATAGCATGAACATTACAAACCAGACAAAGGTGTAAAGGATCTTGATTAGAAGTTCACCAGAAGTGAAGATGAGTGGGAAGAGGGAGATGTAACCGGATACTACAAGAGGGACAAAGGACGAGAGAATTCTACGATCCCTGAGACAGATGAAGGAGAATGGGAAAATAACAAGGAGAATTGCCTTTTCATGAACATGCCAACCGAAGAGAAAGGAAGAGAATCCACAGAGGGTAAGACAAGCAATGAACCGGTTATAAGAAGGCCATATTAAGAGAGGAATCAATGCTAATATTTGATAAAAGAGAGTTAAAAAGAAGGTGATTCTTGGTTGAATATCTGGTAAAACATTAAAGGTAATATCACCAACAATACCACGAGTACTACCAGGAATTGTAGAATGAAACACAATTGATAAAGCTCTATCTAAGAATGAATAAATTGCCCAGATATTAGGAGCCCAATAAGCATGGGTTAAACCTCTTGAGAATGGGAAAAGACGGGAAAGAACCTGAGGGATCTGATTATAATAAATGAAAGGGCCAAAAGCGATAAAAAATGGTGATAAAACAACAATACCAAGTTTCAACGCATTTAAGAAGTTGATTCTTAAATTAAAAAATGGAATGGATAGAGTATAAGGGGGGGAACCTTCACTTTCTCCTCCAACTGCCTTCCCTTTAACCTTCCCTCTTTTCTCATCGTCTTCTAAAATATATACCCTTAATAAATATATAAAATATGCTGGTGCTAAATAAAGATAAATATGCTTAAAACATAATAATATTGAAAATAATCCCCCACTTAATAATAGATTTCCATTTCTACTAGCAATTATTGAAAAGATCATTATTCCATACATAAAACCATTATATTGAAAATGAATATGATCAATAATTAACAAACCAGGTGATAATACAATTGAAGCAGCAATGGAAAATACTTGAGATCTTGTCTTTCTATCTCCTTCACTAGTATTAATATACCATTGTAAACTAGCAAATAACACCAGTTCACTAATAATCACTGTTAACCGTTGATAAATAACTGTTGGCCAACCAAAATCTCCCAATTCTACTAAATCCAATCCACCATCTTCAATAACACATTGAGGTGCTAAATGGGATAATATCCATTCAAAGTATGCAAAAAATGGTGGATAATCCAATGTCCATTGTGAAATATCACTCACATACCATTCATTCAATGGTAAGTGTTTTGTAATTGCTAACCAATTTCTATGAACTTCAAAATCTGTTGATCGATATGAAAAGAAAAGTAATAATTTCAATACCAATGAAGCAATAAATATCGATTGAAGTGACCTACTATAAGGAGGAATATCATCTCCTATTGATTCACTTATAGCTGAACTTTTTAAACCTGATTTAAGAGTCGGTTTCGAACTCATTTTATATCATCAAGTAGTAGACTCAAACACGCACACAATCACCATACTCTTAAGCATATCAACACGCTTCAACTCTCACGTGACTTGTGCCTCCGGCGGCCGGGCTCTGCCCGGACCCGTTGTTCCTCGCTACGCGAGGGTATCTAATAGCTTATAAATAATAAATTCATACAAAACGTATCTTAAATTCTCCATTAATTGCATCTTATTATACTTCAAAAAGCGCTGATATCTCAATTCTCCTTACTCCCTCTCCATCCGGATTAACTCGAGCAAACGCTCACCTTATCAAGTATCTAACCCTAACCCTTATATACCTCTGCACCTTTACCCCAGCTCAGCTTTGTCAAAATTCTTCAATAATTCAATATTAATTTATATTTTCCTGTTACTCTCTGGATTATCAATATATTGGTATACTTTATATAAATCAAATGTCAAAATTGATTTAGTAACACTCCTTCTATTACTCTCTTCAAGTAGTTTGTCCGAATATGCTCTACCATCCACAGCCGTGAGTGCTTTCTCACAGTAAATTCCATCACTTAAAGGGGGGTTCATATAATTCAGATACACTTTTTCCTTAAATTTTCTCAAGAGACTTTTCATTTAAAATAGTTATTGAAAACATTTACTAACAATTTATATAATCATCTACTTTTTAAAAACAGAAACCTTAGATAACATCAAATTCCTTCGAGCAGATAACTTCCGTCTCATCGCTATATCGGAGTAATTTTCATCGAGTCTTGATTCCTTGCGATCAACTTCACCAAGCTGCTCCACCATCCCTGCATATACCCTAACATCTTACACCAGCTCCTCATTTAGATAAGAATAGAGTAACCACCTTAACTAACTCTAATTTACCAAATATCATCTAATTAAACTCAAAGAATTCACAATTGAAACTCATAATAAGTTAGTTTATTGGTATCCTTTCAACCCAAATCAATTCGGTATCTTTTACAACAATTGATCTTGATATTTTGAATCATCATCATATCGTATGATTTAATATGAGTAAAGATAATACAATTTCAAATGATACTCAGATTTCTCCATTGAATTCTTCGTTAAATTCTCCACTAAATTCTTCTTTAGATCCTCATTCTCTTAAAGAAGTTCCTCAAATTCCTTTAGACGATGATGAAGAAGATGATATAAGACCAATTCATCTTCAAACTGACAGTCATATTTTAACATGTTTCAAAGCAAAGAGGTTATTTGGTGATGGTGAGGATGGTGATAACCCATTTAAGAAGGTTTCAAATGATCCACCTTATTATATGTTGGTAGATAAGAGAAGGCCGGATGAACCGGTGTCACCATTACCGATACAATTAACTGATATTTTGGAGATTACTGGAGGGGTAGATAAAGAATTAAAGAAAGAAGAGCATGAAGAAGTTATAGATGATGGAGATAGTGATGATGGTGATGATAACGATGATAGTGGTGAGAGTGATGATGATACTACTAATACTGATACAGGTACAAACACCTCTACTGATGCTAATACTACTTCTACTGCAACTAGTACTACTTCAACAACTGCTAAATCAACTCTCCCTCTCCTTCCTTCGAAATTCATTCACATTTCTCTTGCTGGTAATCCTATTGGTGAAATATCTATTAACCAAAAACAAAACGTACTCGATTTTATCTCCCAATGGAATGATCAATTAACTCTTGTTTCTGAATTATCAATCATATCTAGACCTCCTTTAGAACAAAGTGCTAGTGCTAAATTCTTAAATAATTTAAAGAAAACAATCGGGTTATCCAACAATGAACCTGATCCAACTACTTATACTCATCGTAGTTCATTAGCTACTCTCGCAGAAGTCGAATCTCTAGCAAGAGAAATTCATACTGTTTCAATTACTGAATTACGAGATAGACAATTAATACAAGAACGCAATAAATTCCTTAAAAAGGAAGATATTACTGTTAAAGCAATTACATGGAATGTTCATGGTGAAAAGATAACTAATGAAGATTTAAATGATTTATTAAAGGTGAAGGTTAGGGATAGTAAGAAGAAGTTGGAAGATGAACTTCAATCTCAGCAACCTCAACAATCTCTGGCTGATATTTACATATTTTGTTTACAAGAATCAGATCCATTAAGTAAAAATTTATACGCCAATTCTGCCACTTTACAATCTACAACTGAAAAATTACTCTCTTACTTACCTGATCATATTGAAGTAGTTCATAATCAATTATTAGGATTAATGACTATAGTTCTTGTTCATTGTAGATTAGCACCTCAACTTTCTTCTATTGAACTTGCTTCAACTGGTACTGGATTATTCGGGGTTTGGGGGAATAAAGGTGCTATTGTTGTTAGATTTACACTTGGTCATGATCCTATAATGAATGATTCAGGTACTCAATTTGCTATTATAAATTGTCATCTTTCAGCAGGTGATGGACAAGTTAGCGTTGATAGAAGACGCTGGGAATTAAGTGAAATATCAAATAAATTCTCTATTGACGGTTTAGTATCTGCTAATAATGATAGTGTAATATTTGATAGTGATGCACATGAATTATCAATATCTGATGATTTAATTAATAAAAGTTTAGGTCCTGTACCGTCGTTATCGATATCACCATCCTTATCACCATCTGTATCTCCACCTGCCACTTCTACTACTTCTAGAAAACCAATACAAGATAAATGTACTCTCCTATTAGGGGATTTAAATTTCAGAGTTTCTTTACAACCACCAGAAATTGTCCAAGATTTTGCTAATCGTAGAGATTATGAAACAGTTCTTATCCATGATACACTTACTCAAGAAATCAAATCACGTAAAATATTACAATCATTCAAAGAAGGAATGATAAAATTCCCACCTACTTACCGCTATAACATTGGAGATAATGGAAATCTATATGATTTAGAAAGAATTCCGAGTTATACGGATAGAATTCTCTATTCAAATGGTAGTAACAATATTTCACAGCTTGATTATTCATCTCATCAATCCTACACCATCTCCGATCATAAACCAGTTTCAAGTTTATTTAACGTTAAAGTTGAATTAATAGATTTTGAAGAACGTAATGATATTGTTACAGAAACATTAAAGAAATTAGATAAAGCAGAGAATGCTGCTAGACCAGTAATAACAGTAGAACCATTAGAATTAACATCTACAGGACTAGTTCTTCATCCACAAGAAGTATATACAACAATCAGTCATTCTAGTACACTCTCTACACAAGCTAATTCACGGATAATAGAATGGGACGTTGTAAGTTCAGATCCCAATATAAAAGTATTTCCAGAAAAAGGTGTTCTTCCAGCAGGAGGTAGTCAAAGAATCAAATTTACAACCACATTAGGAGTTATGAATAGCGGAGGAATCAATACCAAATATCCTTTACAACGAGTAATAGTAATATCCATTAAAGACGTTCAAGATATCTTTGTTAGTCTTGAATTCAATGTTTTACCCACTTGTTTAGGAGCACCGTTAGATCTCCTGTGTAGAATGCCCGATGGAGCACGTAAAGGAATCAAAGATTCAGCAACATCATCCAACATGCCGAAAGAAATATGTAATTGTATTGATTATCTATGGAATCATGTCGCATCAACACCAGATATGTTTTGGAAACCAGGAGATGAAGCAATTGAAAATCAAATACAAGAATGGATGGATAACGGACAAGATTTTGATACACATGTTCTTGATACGGCAAACGAGCTTCAAAACAATATAGGAGTTTATTCAGTGGCTAATCAATTTCTTCTTTTATTAAGATACATATCTGGAGGTATAATTCCAGTTGAATATTATTATATAATCCTAAGAGGAGCACCAGGAGTAAATGTACTCCTTGAATCATTATCCAACATCAACGTCAACGTTCTTCTGTACATAGTAGGATTTCTTGCCAAAGCAATCGAGCAAGGAATCAACGAAAAAAAACTACTCGATCTTTTCGAACCGCTTCTCATATCCATTCCAAGAACAAAAGACAATTCCAAATCACGTTCCGTCCGAAGAGAATTCCTTAAACAACTCATTAATCCATAAATCATATACTACCACAACCCCCCTTTTGCCTCCGGCGGCCGGGCTCTGCCCGGACCCGTTGTTCCTCGCTTCGCTCGGAATTTCTAATATAATTTATGCATATCTGCCCTGCGCTCCGCGCGAAGCGCGGAACAACGGGTCCGGGCAGAGCCCGGCCGCCGGAGGCAAAAGGGGGGAGAAAGAGATATATTTATTGTACTGGACCTCCTAAGGTGGTGCCGCCAGTTGTACTTTCATATTCCATGGTTTGAGCTGGTAAATCATTTTCTAAAATGAGTGCTAATGCTTGTAATCTTGTTTGTCTTTTCTTTTGTGTATTGGAAAGAGTTTCTCCATCAGTCATGGTAACATCGGTTTCAAGTTGTTTGAGATATTCTTGACGATATTTTAAATTACGTTCATTCTTCTTAGTTCTCTTTTTTGAAATAACTTTGGTTGTTATTGGGCCTGCTGATTTGGTAGATAGAATATCTCCTGAGGAGTTGGTTGCTGCTAATAACTTGGGTTTTCTACCACTTGGTCTGTGTACTTTTCTGGCCGTGAGCTTTGGCTTGTTAACTGAGTTTCTGGATGGCATTTTTTAATAAATAAATAAAAAGTTGGCGGTTTGTGTTAATATGATAAGAATAGAGAGAGGGAGATAAGTTGATCTTGTGCATATAAAAAAAATTTAATCCTAAACCTTATCTTTTATGTATGTAGTTGTTAATAGTTATAGATAGTCAAAAGATAAGGTAGAACTTTAATACTACGGGAGTAATCTTCGGTTGATATTTGTATACGAATAGTTATGGTATAATGGATGGTTTAGTAATAAACTATATTATTAGAGAATGTTAAATATACTGACCATTTATCTAATCAATTAAATAACTCTCTTGACTCATTAATCTCCATTCACTCCCTCCTCTATCCACTCCCTGGGTAAGGGCTAAATGAAAAATATACTGTACTCCATGCAGACCTAGATCAACACTGGAAAATTATTCTTGATAGGATTAAATAAACAATCTTGATTGAAAAGAAAACTTACAAATATTTATTTTACTTAGTTCAATCGATTTGATTCTAGTCGTCGTTGTTTAGCTGGGTTGTGTATTGATTGGGGGTTCTTTCAAATCAAAATTCCGTTTATCGTTAGATCGTTTTAACCATCATTAATAACCGTTTGTCTCAGCTGGTGTCCTTTGGCACCAAAACTTATTACCGACATTTATCTACTAATCGTCGTAATCTTATTGGTGGTATGAAGACTGCTATTCAGGTTTTAAATCATCCAACTTTCGATAATGGGGGTCCTTCAATAATATTACAGACCCGGGTGGGAACAAAGTATATCTTTGGTCATTTTGGTGAAGGACTTCAAAGGGTTGTTTCTCAGAATAAGATTAAGATGAATAAATTACAACAAATCTTTTTAACTGGTATTGTTAATTGGGATAGTGTTGGAGGGTTGCCGGGGTTTTTATTAACCTTTGGAGCTGAAAATAAGGGTATTGCTATCCATTCTTCTACTACCGATTTAGCACCAATTAAGCAAAGTTGGAGACATTTTATATATCATGATGGATTAAATGTTGATACTAGAGCAGCTCAGTGTGGATTTAAAGATGAGTTTATAGCTGTTGAAGGAGTTGTTTGTGAACCAGAAGTTGTAGAAGGGGGAAAGTCTTTAAAACCATCTAGTTCTTATATTATTCAGATATTACCATCAAGAGGTAAATTCTTACCCAAGAAAGCAAAAGAATTAGGAGTTACTGAAGGATTTAAATTTAGAGAATTAACAGAAGGTAAATCGGTAATTACATCGAATGGTAATACTGTATATCCTCATCAAGTTATGGAACCACCTAAAACTCCACCAAGAGTTTTAGTTATTGACTGTCCTTCTGAAGAGTATATTAATGGAATTATTAATTATACATGGGATAAATCAATAACAAGAAAGAGAAAGTATGAAGATTTTAGCGATGATGGTAGTGATGCTAGTAATGAATCCACCAGTGAATCTTATGATATTGATATTAAAGTGATTTACCATTTCTTAGGAGAATCAATAAACCCTTTTGAGGGTAAGTATTATGATTTCATTATGAAGCTCAATCAGCAAAATGTAGTACAGTATATTTGTCACCCCCTTTATTGTCCTAATGGAATTACCCTAGAATCATTAGCTATTCTTCATAGTAAATTAAGAGAAATATTTCCAAGTAATTTCAAACCATTGTATAGTGAGGGATCTAAGTTACAATTTCCATCTCAATTAGAAGGTATTAAAAGAATGAATGCATTAGATATGATAGCATTAGAACCAGAAATTAGGCATATAGCATTTAAGGAGAATGAAGACAATCAGTTGGGAATAGAATTAGTTGATGGAGTTGATTCAAATGTTGATTCTACCACTAATACCAATTCAAATTCCAACTCTATTCAACCCATAGATCAACCTCAAATCATCACTCTCGGTACAGGTTCTTCACAACCATCAAAGTATCGTAATGTATCTTCAACTTTGGTTAGAATTCCTGATACAAGTTCAAAAACAATTAAGACGATCATGTTTGATTGCGGAGAAGGTACTTTAGGATCTATTAGACGGGTATATGGACCTAACGGTACAACCGAACTCCTTCAAGAGCTTGATGTCCTCTATATAAGTCACTTACATGCTGATCATCATTTGGGATCATTATCCATAATAAATGAATGGCTAAAAGTAAACGAAGAGAAGCAATTATTATTATTAGCACCTGGACCTTTTGAATTCTTCCTTGAAGAATGGGGGGTAATAGAACCGAAGATAAAAGAAGCAATGGAAGAAGGAAAGATACAATTTATTGATAATAGAGCATTTTTATATAGTAGAAGAGAAGATACAGAATTTGCAATTGAAGAACAAAGACTATTAAAAGATTTATTTATTGAAACATGCGCTGCTTATCATTGTCATTACTCATATTGTGTATCGATTACATACAATAATTTCAAAGTATCGTATTCAGGAGATACAAGACCAAATATGAAATTTGCCAAGCGAATAGGATATAACAGTGATTTATTAATTCATGAAGCAACACATGAGAACGATTTAGCAGAAGAAGCAAAGCAAAAAAGACATTCCACTATCGGAGAAGCAATTAATGTTAGTAAAGCAATGAATGCTAAGACAACAATTCTTACTCATTTTTCACAAAGATATCCAAAATTACCAGAAATAGGAGATATAGATGGAATATGCGGATTAGGCTTTGATGGCATGCAAATCATGTTAGGAGATATTGCCAATCAGTTGAAGAAAAGAGAAGAATTGAAGTTAATATTTGCAGAAACGAAAGCAGAAGAAGAAGGAAAGGATGAAATGGAGGAGGAAGGGAATGAAAAGAAGGAGAAGAAGAAGAAGGAGAAGAAGAAGGAAGTTAAAGAGAAGATGGGATTAGATTAAGCATAAACATGTAAATAATAATGAATACTTGTATATATAAATGGAAATCATCCTCGCGTAGCGAGGAACAACGGGTCCGGGCAGAGCCCGGCCGCCGGAGGCAGATAACGGGGGAAGGAGGGGGAGGGGGAAGAACCCTCGGGTCCAAAAATAGAATGCAGGGACATCCAAATTTAGTAACTGTTAATTTTTTATTTTTTATGGGCAAGCGGGTATTAGAGACTAAAAATAGGATTCAAATCTCCACTATTCTGCATATCGTATTTTGTAGCTAAAATTAAACTATGCATGAAGTAGGTAGGTGAGGAAGTTGAGGAAGGTGAGGAAGGTTAAGGTAAGGTAAGGAGAGTGAGTCAGGTTGGTTGGGGAAGAGTAGGTAGGGGTGGGAGCTGGTTGATTGAAGTTTGAAGTTTAATTGAGATTAAGTTATTTTGATTGCTTTTCCGTTTCAGATATCGGTGAAAGTTAAATTGAACGTGAGGGGGGGGAAGTAGCTGAGCGTGAGGTAAGAGCAAAATGAAGGTGAGAGGAAGCGAAGGGAAGGATTAAGGGAAAAAGAAAACCAAATAGTCAAAATTAAAATGAGATTTAAACTAACGTTCAACACCTGTATAGGAAAGTTATGCTATCTATTGCTTTTTTAGGGAATTCAGCATACAAAGGAATTTACATTTATAGCTGTACATGCTGTTAATTCGGAATCATTTTCCGTAATTGGGTGGGTAGAAACGGATGTTCACCACATATTGATCAACGATTAATTTCAGCGTGGTGTTTCAGATTTTTAACTGAATAAAGGTTTATATGATTCGATCGACAGTAGTATATCTGGCAGTTATTGATGCGTGGATATGTTGGTGGATGAATTAAGAAAGTTAAAGTTGGTTAAACGATAGAAGGATAGAACGGGTAATGGTAGTAGTTAAAGGTATAGTAGGGTGTATAGAAGGAGGTAAAATAAGGAGGATAAGAGGATTTAGAAACCTTACTTAATTGCTCAACTAAATGAATAAATATTTTGCTTGTTGAAGAATTTAGCAAAGGTTCATGTTCGGAAATCCGAACAAGGAAATCGCTGCTTTAGCCAAGGAATAGATTTGGGATTTACTGAGACGCGATGAGCTTTAATCTTGCTAACGCGTATGTTAGAATCGCGAATCAGATAAGGTGATAAAAAAGGTAAGAAAAAGGGGGAAGGTAAAGGACAAAGATAGTAGTAGTAGGCTACTAGTTACATCTTCATGTTAAAAATCAGATCGTAACCGACAGCCGGCTATATCTGAAAACGTGATTACCTGCTGAGATTTATATGCATATTCACACCCCGCAAGTTAAATAGAAAAAAAAGTTAAAAAACTTGTTTAAATATACAAAGATGTAAATATTTTTCTTTACGAATCGAATTGCTTATTATAAGTTAATATATATCGGATTGGTTACTGAATTAAGTACCTACATTATGATTAACGAATTTAAGGCGGTTAATAAAGTTGAATATCGAATGGTCGCTCGGTAAAGCCGGATAGGAGAGGGGGGGGAGGGGAGGTAAG
>JAJMID010000117.1:0-44820 GCA_030583405.1 Sugiyamaella americana
CCCCCACATCCCCACATTCACTCCATGAACTAACCTAACCATTAGCGTATTTGTATCTTGTGCCTACAGTAGCTACAACAGCTACTGCTACAACAGCTAGCCGCCTGCCTACCTTTTTCTCACTCTATTTTCCCCTCATCTACCCCATCTCTTCTTTCATGCATTATTCTATATACCTACATCCTGCCTAACCCACCTATTTACCTTACCCACTCTCCTTAAACAAGCATTATATAAATAATAAACCCAAATTAGCCAGATAGTATACAACCAGCTTAAGGAGGTTTCATTGCAGTAACGAAAAAAATTACAATAGAAAAAATATAGTACAAAACTTTATTAATTGAATAAATTCACGATCTGGTGTTAAGTGATTTTAAAATAAAAATATCTTTTAGTAATTTTTCGAAAACATTAAAAATTAAAGTTAAAGTTATAAATTATCTCCTGAGGAGTCAAGACAAGACAGGCGTTTTTTTCTTGGATAAGAGGGAGAAACATTGAAAAAAATCTGATTGTTTAATTTGAAAAATTGTCTTAAAATCATATAACAAGTTTAAGACATTTTGTAAGCGAAAGGTTATTAAGAAGTGACGTGAAGGGAGGTAATTGATATATTCAGGTTATCAAGTTAGATATTGATTATTGATTTAGGGTATTAATTTATTAGTGTATCTTGTAGATTGTAGATTGTATGTTTAATTATTAGCTTATTGGTGTTATTAATTATCAAAACCAACTTCAGCATCAACATCAACATCAGCAATTATCGTCACCATCTACATCAACATCATCATCAACATTGTGGATTATTCCCTCGTCAACTTATCACCTTATCAATTGATCATTGATACTAATCTTATTATACTAATACGTCAGATCTTATTACTATCCAATATACAGCTCATTCACCTGTTCAACTATCACCCTTATCACCATGTCTGACTCTTCGTTTGATTCTGATGAAAATGAAGTCCCAGCTATCCACCTCAGCTCTCCTAATTTATTACACCGGACTTCTTCTCCTCCTTTAGTAAGAGCTTCAACTGCTCCTGCTATTGTTGAACCAATTGCAGTTGATCCTGTTTTAGGTCATTCTCTCAACGGTCATGGTCATGAAGAAAATGAAAAAGACAAAGAAAAAGAACATCGTCATGAACCTGAAAAACATTCTTCTGAACATAAATCTCATGAAAGAAAGAAAAAAAGAATTCATTTATCAAGAAAATCACAACCTCAACCTCAACTAAAAACTGCTTTTAATAGTGGATTTGATCCTGCCGAATATGAAAAAAATGGTTCTGTATTTGGTGTAAATTCATTCAATCAACCTCCTCGTTGGGGAGCAACTCAACCATCTCCTCCGTTTAAAGATAGAAACATTCAATGGATATCACAACAACAATCACGACATCAACCTCCGCAATTTTCTTATGATCCAGATATCTTTGGTATTTCAACCTCATCACCAGTTATACGAGAGTTGGGAGATGATAAAGATGAAATCATCTTCCCTCCTCTTGATTCTCCTTTACGTAGGCGTAGGTTTAGTAATACCGTCACGGATGATAATATTAGAAAAATATCTGGTGATGAAAGGGATTTCTTAGCTAATTTTAGAATCCCTGAAGATTCAAAAGATAAACCAAAAGAAAAACAATCAAGATCATTCACTAAAATATTAAAAGATATTTCACCTGCCATCTACGTAGCTGCTATGAGTATAGCATTCATAGTAGTTCATCAAAAGGAATCTTTAGAACAATATCTTAATCAAGTGGTTCAAATTCTCTTTTCTTGTATTACAAATCTTGCATTAGGAGGAGGGGTATTAGCAGTTGTTTTACTTATTCTAAGAATTCTTACATCATCAACAGTTGGATTGTTTTCTTCATCAGCAGATAAGAAGAAAACTGACAAGCAGAAATCCGATAATTCAAAACCTTCCAAATCCAAACATGATTCTGATCTTGATGTACTACGACAATCAATGCTTAATGATTCAATATTTAGACGACCATCTGGTGCACCCAATGGTAGCTATATGCATACACTTCCAACATCACCACTTGATTCCAGCAATCCAAGACCATTTGGATTTCGATCATATTCAAACCCAGTTCTTAATGGTAACTCATATCCACCTCAACCACCATGGGGTAGACCACAAGGACCACAACAAGCAAGTAGTTTTTCACCTAATTCAATGCCACCAATGATGTCGATGGGTATTCCCCCAACTCCTACCGGTACATTACCAGGATCCATACCACCAGCTGGACATTTCTACCGTGGATCAGTAGATATACGACCACCACAAAGACCACCAATTGTTCAAATCCCAATAACAAATGAATATTCCGAATATCCACTACCAGACATATCACCAATCAATGGACAATATGAATATCCAGAAGTATACGATCCAATGACAAAAATCCGTCGTCATTCAACAATGAACAATGAACCACCATTTCCTGATTATTACCTAGATGAAACACCAATTCAAGAAGTAGTTGATAAAGACAAACGAACGACATTTTCCAATCCCGTCAAAGTAATCTTCAAACGAAGAGAACCTGGCCAAGAATCACCATCACTAGCTAATTCACCACTCCCACCACAATCCAACCAAGAACAACCCTCTCTATTCACCGATAATTTTGCATCTAAACCATATGGTCCTCCTCCACGTAGATATAGAGGTATCAATGTATGAATTCCCTCCTCCCCTCCCCACTGCCTCCGGCGGCCGGGCTCTGCCCGGACCCGTTGTTCCTCGCTTCGCGAGGAATAGTTATAAGTAGTATATAGATAAATACAAAATTCCTCGCGTAGCGAGGAACAACGGGTCCGGGCAGAGCCCGGCCGCCGGAGGCAGTGTGAGGAGGGGGATATGTGGATGGGGGATTTACTGAGGACTATTTTCTAAGAGAGTTAATGCAGCTTTGAGTTCTTTTATAGCAGTTGGGATATCGTCGTAGTTGAGAGCGGAGATAGCGAATTTGGAATGTTTTTGTGCGGTTGAAATGATTTCTGTTTGATCAAGGATAGTTTGAACATCTGCTTTTGAAAGAGAAGGAGAGTGATGGACGTTATTTGTTGGTTGTGAGATACGGCGAGGTGGTGTTGGTTGTGGAGCTGGTGGTGGTGGCGCAGATCGAGTTGTCGGAGGTTGTGGAGATGGTGAAGGTATTTGTGGTCTTGAAATTGGAATTGTGGGGAAGATGGTTGATGAACCAGGGGTGAATGATACAGGAGCAGATGGAAATTGAGGAGCAGAGGGAATAAGTGGTGGAGCAGATGGAAGAACAGGAGGAGCAGATGGTAGATTAAGAGGATTGGGAGTTAAACTTAAAGAAGAAGGAGGACGATTATCATTAATTTCATTTGGTTCTGATTGAAGATCTAAATCTTGTAATTCATCATCTATTGAAACTTGACGTTCTCTTTGATTTGCATCTGAGATTGGTTGAGTACCTTCAATTGGTACTTCTTCCC
Source organism: Sugiyamaella americana (assembly GCA_030583405.1). Taxonomy (NCBI): domain Eukaryota; kingdom Fungi; phylum Ascomycota; class Dipodascomycetes; order Dipodascales; family Trichomonascaceae; genus Sugiyamaella; species Sugiyamaella americana. Next base: position 3,502 of record JAJMID010000117.1, read on the forward strand.
CAACTACCCCTTCAGTTACTGAATCGAACCCTTCTCCTTCTCCTTCTGCTTGTAATCCTTCTAAATCATCCTCTTGTTCCTCTTCTTCATCCTCTGGTACATCATAATCATTAGGATCTTCACCTGATTTATAAGCTTTCATTATTCTTGCAGCATGATATTTACTATACTTAATTTTATCATTAATATCCTTTTCCAAAGGAGATTGGAATATTTTCAAACAGTCCAAAAAACTACTTGCAGCTAAAAAGGTATTGGCAGTAGTTTTATTTGTTCTTTTAGATCTAATTTCCTTATCAGCCTTAATAAATACTTTTAAAGCGAAATCTTCAACATAAGCCTGACCAGTAACATCATCATTGATAACCGATAAAGTAGTTTCACTGGCAGAATCTTTAATTTGTTCAATATTATCCAATAAATCTGTAGCAAAAACTTCTACCTCCTTACTTTCTAAATGTAAATTCTTTGCCAGAATCTGTTGTACTGCATGCAATTTACCTATATCCCCATGTTAGTATCACATCGATAATGCCTCCGGCGGCCGGGCGCTGCCCGGACCCGTTGTTCCTCGCTACGCGAGGAATTCTCTCTATACGTATTTTAACTCTTCCTCGCGTAGCGAGGAACAACGGGTCCAGGTAGAGCCCGGCCGCCGGAGGCATGGTAAGGGGAAAGACTTACAAAAATATGACATAATTGGATCGTGTGTACTTAATTCAATTGATCTTGAAATTAATGGTTGGATAAATTTAGCTGCTGCTGGTACTGGTGGAAGCGTATTGCTTGGTGATGATGACATGTTGATGATTGTTAATTTATTGATTATACGGTCGTAGCTCTCTATAGAATTGGTTATTTATAACTAATGGTGGTTTTGTTAATTGGAATTGAAAGTTAAGTTAATTCTTGTTTGTTATTTCGTCTGCTGTGCTTGCCTCTCAATAAAGAATATTAAGTGTGTGGATTACCCTAATCCTTATCATTATCATACCTTAACGTTATCTAATCTATGTTTATGCATGAAGGCCGTTACAACGAAGTCATGCTCTCTGACTCCGCTAATACTAGTAGCTATAGTCATATCACACCAAAATTAACTACTGTAATAATAGTAGTGTCTTACATTAAAATCGTACGATAATATTGTGTATTTGAGGTGTATTTTATATCATTTAGTTGCTAGTATTCCTTATATTCGCGTACATGGGGTTGCCTCCGGCGGCCGGGCGCTGCCCGGACCCGTTGTTCCTCGCAAGCGAGGAATTCTGTCTCAATAAGCTTACACAAGTGCCACGCTATTACAATTCCTCGCTTGCGAGGAACAGCGGGTCCGGGCAGCGCCCGGCCGCCGGAGGCATGTGCATCTTATCGCGTATCATCATGCATATTAATTTAAACAAAGCTTATAAGATCTGCATCAGTTCGAGGTAAACAAATTGAAATGATTTGTTGATAGACTTGTTGTATGAAATTGATAATTGCAATTAAAGGGTTGATTTGCTTACTGGTTTATCATTGTTTATTGTTTTCTATTGTTTTATTCTTATATTGTCTGTTATAAAGGGGGCTGGGCTGGCCGGGTGCTGTGTCGTACTGTTTTTCCCTTCTTCATTAAACGCGTCCTTAAAGCCGCACTGTTATTAAGTCGCGTCTCCGATATAAAAATTCATTTTATCCAAGTTCGGAATTTATATTGGAATAGAGAAGCTTAGATCTATCTGGTTTATTATCTTAAGAATTCAAGCCAAAGTTACTGTCAATCTGTAGAGACTAAAGGTATTTTGTTTGGTTATTTTGTGTGTTATTTTCAACTTTATTGTGTAGTATTAAGGATTTGTGATTTGGTTTTATAGCTTAAGTTTAGTTCTAGACTTTGTATTATCAGATTTAATAGTACCCCTTCATCTTCTGCATTACTTTGGTTTACATTGTCTATCTTTTGTTAATCGCATCTTCTTTGCATTATCCTTCCATCCTTGCTGTATAACCTTTCTCATCTTATCATTATCATATCTCCATCACCAGCTTCACCACTATCATCAACTCTATCCTCATGAGTCAAAACGATTATTATCATCTACCAATGAATGGATCAACTGATGCTCAAACTCCTCATTTACAGAGAATGAAATCTGAAAATAGATCTGTTTATGATTCTCGTAATACTGTTAATGGTAATACTTCAACTCCTATACGTGCTGATTATACTTCTTCAACTGCTACTATTGCTGATGATGATAGAAATCAATCTCAATCTCAATCCACCCCTTTGCATCATTCTTATTTACAATCTCCAAGGAATAGCTATATTAATGAATCTGTAACTACTCCTACTCAACAATCTCTTAGCGCAAGTCCTCAGTTAGACAAATCTCAAATTTCTAATGATTCTATATATACTGCTACTTATTCAGGTGTTCAAGTGTTTGAAATGCTTGTAAATGGTGTGGCAGTTATGAGACGACGTCATGATTCTTCTCTCAATGCAACTCAAATTTTAAAGGTTGCTGGTGTTGAAAAGTCAAAAAGAACAAAGGTCCTTGAAAAGGAAATTCTGACTGGTGTTCATGAAAAAGTTCAGGGCGGTTATGGAAAGTATCAAGGGACTTGGATTCCTTTTGAACGGGCTGTTGCATTATGTAAACAGTATTCTGTATATGATATTCTTGAACCATTACTTCAATTTGATCCTACTAATGTTGGAATGGAGAATACTCCTACTAAAGAACAAGCAATGGCAGCAAAGAGAAAACGTTCTGCTAATATTCAGCAGCATCAACAACAAATGAGAAATAATTATCATCCAAGGCAATATGCTTCTTCAAATATAAGCTTTTCTCAACCTTTACAAGTTACTGGTACAGGAGGGAATTTATCAACACCATTATCAGTCAGTGCATCAGCTGCTTTATCATCATTAGGCAATGGTACACCAACAGGGAATAATATCTACGAAGAAAGTGATGAAAGAGGGAAGAGAATGAGATATGGAGATGGGTATGGAGTAAAATCACCTAATATGAATGTTACTGGAAGTATTACTGGTAATGTTAATTCTAATGTGAATTTTAGTAGTAATATCAATGCTAGTAATAATTCTACTACCACTAGTAGTTCATCAAATGGTAATAATACTCAACCCAGTTCCAATTCAACCACGACCAATGCTACTGCCAATACCACCAGTACTACTACCACCACCAACCCTATATTTGATATTCTAGATGATGAAGGTATTCCTGAAACTGTAATCCCACTCAATCCTATTTCAACTGATGATGAAAATTTTGATCAATCAAGAGAATTAGTTACTCAAATTTTCATGGATAATGGACAAGATAATCTAACTGATGTATTAACTGAAACTGACCTTAACTCTATTAATTTTGATGTACCAATTGATGAATATGGTAATACAGCACTTCATTGGGCAGCTGCTCTCGCAAGAATCCCCCTCATCAAAGAATTAGTAAAATATGGTGCCAATTGTAGAAGAGGAAATTATCAAGGAGAAAGTCCACTTATAAAAGCAGTTTCAGTTACAAACAATTCTGATTATTCAAGATTCACTGAACTGCTAGATATTGTTTACCCAGCTATACCATTAGTTGATAAACAATCTAGAACTGTTCTTCATCATATAGCAGTTACTGCTGGTATTAAAGGTAGAAGTGATTCAAGTAGATATTATCTAGAATCACTTCTTGAATGGATAGTTAAACGGGGATCAAGAAGTAAAACTGGTAGATTTGGTATTGGTAGATTTATGAGTGAGATTGTTAACGCTCAAGATCAAAATGGTGATACTGCTCTTAATATAGCAGCAAGAATAGGAAATAAAAGTATAGCCCAGTTATTATTAGATGTAGGAGCAGATGCTACTTTACCAAATAGAGCAGGATTAAGACCGATTGATTTTGGTATTAAAGTAATAGATAATTCAATAACTGGTAATGATTCAAAAGAAAAGCAACATTCAAATGATGATGATGCACCTTCCACATCATCAGTTCTTGCAGCAGCTAATAAAGCAACCAATTCTACTTCACAACAATCAAACCGAGAGAATCGCAAGAAGATTGTTACAACAATGGTTCAATCATTGGAATCACTAGAAAATGAATTTGAACAAGAATTGAAAGTTAAAGAAGAATTAATCAATAATATGAGAAGAGAATTAAGAGAATCAAACATCAATCTTACATCACGTAAAGAGCGATTAAATCGATTAAAATCACTTATAAATCAACTCTCCCAATGGCAACGAAGTAGTCAATCACTTGAACGAGCAGTAGAAGTAGAAGATAGAAAATTTAAAGAAGAAATGAAAAAGGAAGGACATACCGATTCAATTGAACTTGTTGGCAACAACAATTTCGACGCAGATCAACCATTTCGAGTTTGGCATAACTCGGAAGAAGTTCTCAATGGTCTTATTCCACCAGCATTATTAAAAGCAAGAATTGCAGCATATCAACGAAACAAGTTAGAACTTGAAAAGTTAGCATCTGATCTTCGAGGACGTTCAACCGAACTAGAACAGAAATTCAGAAAAGTAGTAGCCAAATGTACCGGAGTTGAAGAAGATCAAGTTGATTCCTTACTACCCGGTCTCGTCCAAGCCGTAGAAAGTGATCCCCCAGAAGTAGATATGTCCAGAGTAGCTGGATTCTTACGAAAAGTAGATGAAACAATGATAGCTTAATAATATATTTATTCCTCCCTCCTCCACCACCGGCTCCCAGACTGCCTCCGGCGGCCGGGCTCTGCCCGGACTCGTTGTTCCTCGCTCCGCGAGGAATGGCTAAGAATTTAAAACGACCAACACGAACATATATGATATCTTCGTTAACATGATAAATTCCTCGCGTAGCGAGGAACAACGGGTCCGGGCAGAGCCCGGCCGCCGGAGGCAGCGTGAGGAGGGAGGGGGGAAGTGAGGGAGATAGAATTCATTAAGACATTATAAAGCAAAATATAAATACAGTAAACAAGAGATATTAAAAAAATAGGTTATGGAAAAAATAGAAGTTTACGAATGATTTAGAAATCTTCATCAAGATTGAAAGAATCAGATTGGGAATTGGTATTGTTTGTACCAGCCATAACACCAGCTTTTTGATAGTCACTGACTCTTTTTTCAAAGAAATTGGTTTTACCAGCAAGTGAAATGTTTTCCATGAAATCAAATGGGTTGGTTGCTTTGTAAACTTTGCTATTGCCAAGAGAGAGTAATAATCTATCAGCAACGAATTCAATATATTGACACATGAGTTTGGAATTCATACCAAGAAGAGAACATGGCAATGCTTCGGTTAAGAATTCTTTTTCAATTGCAACTGCTTCAGTAATGATCTTTTCAATAACAGATTTCTTTGGTCTATTCTTAAGATGACTGAATAAAAGACATGCGAAATCAGTATGCATACCTTCATCACGGGAAATTAATTCATTTGAGAAAGTTAAACCTGGCATAAGACCACGCTTCTTTAACCAGAAGATTGATGCAAATGAACCGGAGAAGAAGATACCTTCAACAGCAGCAAATGCTACTAAACGTTCAGCAAATGTAGATTCATCATCAGCAATCCATTTCAATGCCCAATCAGCTTTCTTCTTAATACATGGAATATTATCAATAGCATTGAATAAGAAATTGGCTTCTTTTGGATCTTTAATATAAGTATCAATAAGTAAAGAATAAGTTTCTGAATGAATATTTTCCATCATGATTTGAAAACCATAGAAACATTTAGCTTCAGGAATTTGAACTTCTCCAGAGAATCTTTCAACTAAATTTTCATTAACAATACCATCAGAAGCAGCAAAGAATGCTAAAACACGAGAAATAAAGAATCTTTCATCATCATTTAAACGATGCTCCCAATCAGAGATATCTTTTCCTAAATCAATTTCTTCAGCAGTCCAGAATGAAGCTTCAGCTTGTTTATACATTTGCCATATTTCATGATATTTAATTGGGAATAAAACAAATCTATTAGGGTTTTCTTGAAGAAGTGGTTCATCCTTTTCTGAAGCTTTAAGTTGAGCACGAGTTCTTCTATGAACACCATGTTCTTCTTCTTCTTGTTCTTCTTGTTCTAATTCATCAATTTCCTTAATACCAGAAGCAAGATCTTTCTTTTCTTTAATTTTAAGAAGTTGTTCTTTAAGATTCTTAGAAGAGATCGTATCATCACTATTTAAGTCGAGATTTAAAAGAGCAGAAGCTGCCTTTTTAGAAGGAGTTTGTTCAACAGCAGACATTATTATTGTATGATTTGATTTATGATTATCAATACTAAATTTATCAATTAAAGTAAGTCAAATTAATAATATTTTTGGTTCACCAAGAAAAAGTTATGAATGAAAAATAACTGAAACGCGTGGATATCCTCTCTTTATATATTAATTTTTTCGGATTGCAGATACACGTTAAGAAATTCGCAAACACACGCAAAACCGCGATTTTCTTTGCGGCTTTCATGAATTCAGGCGTAACGATTTCGTTGTTCGACACACGATAGACGCGCGTTTTTGGTGTGGGTAAATGCAAGTAAATGGGCGAGGAGGAGGAGATGGATGGTTAATGTTAATAGTAATTGTAGAACTAGTTATATTTATATATTTATAATAAAATAATCTTAATCTAAATGTAATTATCCTCTTATTATGATTCTAATTTATAGTAATTTACAGTAATTTTAGCGAGAATTGGATATTCTAATTGGAACTGATATTCCTAACCTACCACTACTACAATACCCCGAGATGCCGCATTGTTGGAGTATCTCGGCCCTCGACATTATCAACGGCAGATCGAACATAGTCAGTATCCGAGTATATTATATGCCTAGATCACTACCACTTACCTTGATCCACCTCCCTACCCAGATATGGCCAAGCAATGTTTACATTCAGATCAACGGGATATTTTGATATTATATTTCTTTTAATCAAATCAATCACGTATATCTCGTTCATAAAGGATAAAGATGGTTAACAACTTTAACTAAGAAAGTAATATATACACAATAGCAATTCCGGATAAACTTTTTAACAGCCGATGAAAACCTTAACATACCCTACTGTAGTTACAGTAACCTGGTAAAACGTATAACCTATTGCATAACCAGCCACTGAATGTAAAAATGAAACCCGATTATGATTAACAACCTTCACGTAACTATACATTAAGATTTGCCACTCTATAATTACTCGGGTCAAAGAAATTTCATATAACGTTAAGATATATATGACCTGATCGAAGATCTACATTCCCCGATCAACATCAACATCATCATCATCATCTAAACCTAATCTTATCAATCAGTACATATTCCCCAAATAGGAAATCCCCCTTTCTCCCCACCTCTGCCTCCGGCGGCCGGGCTCTGCCCTGACCCGTAGTTCCTCGCGTAGCGAGGAATTGCTAATTCCGCATCTTCTACTTTTCCTCGCATAGCGAGGAACAAAGGGTCCGGGCAGAGCCCGGCCGCCGGAGGCATATGTGGGGGGAGAGAGAAGAGATGATGTTTTATGCTTTAAAAAAATACAGAACATGCTAAACAGGAAGAAAGAACAATAATAGGGGGAAAAAAAATATAAGTGCAATAATAAAAAACAAATATTTTTTGAAATTTTATTTTACTCTAAAATTGAGGTGGTTGTTGTGGTTGTTGTGGAGCATTACCAAACATTGATGGTGGTGGAACTCCTCTACCATAGGCATCTACTGGTGGTTGACGTTGTTGTTGACGTTGTTGGGGAGGTGCTTGTTGTTGATACTGTTGAGGAGGTGCTTGTTGTTGATACTGTTGAGGAGGTGCTTGTTGTTGTTGATACTGTTGTGGAGGTGCTTGTTGTTGTTGATATTGTTGTGGAGGTGCTTGTTGATATCTTTGAGGTGGTACTTGTTGTTGTTGTGGATTTGATGGTTGGCGTTGTTGTTGTTGAGGACGACCTGGTCCTGGTGAATAACTTCTTGAAGGTCCTGGGCGTTGTGGTGGATACTGCTGTTGTTGATTTGGTGGTGGTGGATATTGACCAGTTGCTCTGATTCCTGGAGATTGAGTTCTTGGAGGACCTTGATTATATGGTGGTGAAGGTCTATTTGAAACTTCTGGTGGAGATGTTAAATTTGGTGCACTGGTATTTGCAGTTGGATCAAACATATTTTGTGGAGGTGGTTTCTTATATTCAGATGATATTGGTCTACGATGTACTGAACCTTTTGAAGATGGGGGTGATTTTGGTGCTCCTTCAAATCCTGGATTAATATTTCTTTGTCCAATTGAATTAATTGAATCCACTGGTTCTCTTGACCCGAATAATTCTTCTCTAATACCTGCTCTAGAATTTGATCTATTATCTTCATCTTGAAGTACAAATGAAGAATCTGATGAATTAGGATTACGTTGATATGTAGGTCTATTTTGAGGTGGTCTAAAATTATTAAATTCATCTACTAATGGTGAAAGTGGTTGAGTTGTTGGTCCGACAGTTGACATTAGATTATTTGGATCTTGACCTTCTGATGCACTACGTTCATGTGACTTGGGTATTCCTAAAGTATTTGGCGGTGGTGGTGCATTACGAGATGGTTGAATATTTGGTCCACGAGTAGTGGTTGGAAAACTACCTGGAATTGGTGCTGGTCCTGTTACTGCAGCTAAACCTGGCCCTGGTGTAATAACTGATGTTGCTGTTGGTACTACTGGCATGGTCATTGATCCTGGTTGGGCGGCGCCAAATCCACTACTATTACTATCACTACGATCACGTCCTGAACGTGGAGGATTTGCTAATGGAGAACTTGTAAATTGTGGAGTTGCTTGTCTTAACGGTGGAGTTTCAGATCCATTTACTAATCTCATATCTGGTGGATTGGGATTAGATACTGCTCTATCTCTACGACTTTGAAGACTACTAGTTTCACTATTAACAGGAGAATTAAGAACTTCATTAATTGATCCAGTACCTCTATAACCAGTTGATATCTTTCTTGCTAAAATCTCTTTAATATTCTTTGTCCAATCAGGTCCATTCCATTTATCAGATCCATTAACTGCTACTAATAAACTAAGATCAACTACATCAAGATATTGACATTTTGGTAATGTTGGCATTCCAAATAGTAACGATCTCATATCACTTTTATCAGCATTAAGACGTTGTGGACGTCCATATAATTTAAATACATCCAAAACAGGAATTAAAAATCTAATTAATGTTTCATAACCAACTACACCAGGATGCTGTTCAGGCATAATAAAAATCCCTGTATCCTTTTCACCATCAGAATCACTAAAGATAACTTTACCTTCAATTTTGATCAATGTGGAACCATTAACAAGAACAGATTTTTCTGGATAAATAGCATAAGCAGCATAACCAGCAGTAGCTACTGCTAAAGGATGTCCTTTAAGTGATTGTTTTTGATCTTCATAAAAACTTATTGTACCAGGACGAGAAAGTTTCTTCTTCTTCTTCATTTCTATTGGAGTAATTACAGTCCAACACTTTTTCCATGGCATACCAGATCCAAATCTTACTCTACACCATTCTTCATGACGAAATTTAGTTTCACTAAGAAGAGTACGAATACCATTTAATTTAGATCCTTTAGCAGATAATAAAGCACCAGTATAAGCTTCTTGTAAAGAACAATATTCAAATACAGATAATCTTAATGCGGCAGTCCAATCTTGAAACATCTTTACAGTAGAAAACTGTAATAAATAACGATTCTTCATTGTTGTAGAAAGAACAATTATATTTTCCAAATCACCATTTGGCGATGGTAGTGAAGGAATTGATTTAAAAGTTGAATCAGAAATATTAATATAAGTAGGAGTTGGATCTTTACCATCTAAAGTACCATTTAAACTATTTGCATCCCAAATACTTAATACAGTACCAGTTAATTTACCAAAAACTTCAGTCCATTTTCTATCTTGAACAGTTTTACCATTTGAAGTAAGGTCATTTAAAAGCATAAAATATCCTTTAAAGTATTCTCTATTTTGTTGAGCAGTTAATAGAGTAAGTACTGGAAGCATTTCTGGTGGTGTATCTTTTGGTAAATCAGGTAAAGGAGATTGAGCTCTATCAATAGGAGTTGCAGAACGAAAGTCCAAGTCACCGCTATGAGTTGCAGGAGGAGGAGAAGAGAATTTTGAAATCTCCATATTAGCAGGAGAATTTGAACCTACTGGGGTGTTTGATGGAGAAGTGGATGAGTTTGATGAAATAGATAATCTTCTTAGTCTACTAGCAAAACTTGATAAAGCGTTTGAATGGGAAGGTTGGTGGGAAGGTTGGTGGGAAGGTGGTTGAGAAGGTGGTTGGTTTTGTTGATGGTTGGGTTGGTAGTTTGGTGGTTGATTTGGAAGTTGGTTTGATTGATTTATTCTTGGGCTTGATTGAGGGTAGCCTTGTTGAACAGGATCTGGTAAAGGAGCCTGATTAGGATGTTGATTTACTGGAAAAGTTTGTGTTCTATGATATCCTTGAGGTGGTTGTTGCTGTTGAGGTGGTCCTCCTTGATATCCTTGTTCTACGTGTTGCCGTTGTGGTCTCTGTCTGTCTCTCTCCCTATCTATATCTTCTCTATAATGAACTCCCACTTCATAAGATTGATTAAAATCAAAACTTTGTTGTTGAAATTGAGGAGCTTGACGTTGGTCTTGTGGATGAGGTTGAGGTTGTGTATACCCTTGAATATAAGGAGTTGTTGATGACATTGTTTGGAATAAAGTTTCGTGAGGCTATTAATAGTAATTTGCTTTTAAAGTTAGTAAATTATTTAAGGAAAATATAAAAGGAACCTCGCTTATGAGATAAACAAGATTAGGTGGAGAGGTGGGTTGAGGGTAGAGTGGGAGCAAAGGGTTGAGTGGTGAGTAGGTGATGGTAGGATTATTGAAGGGGTAAGCCATAGATAAGTTAGAGCAAGTATGAGTATATGATTAAGAATGAGAAAACTGTAGATATATATCTAATTGTATCTTATAATTTAGAACAAAGTGTAATAATCATTATTATACTATCAATATAAGAACATCGCCATATTCAATATAATTGCAACGAGGACTATATTTCAAACCATCACTTAACTCTAACTTACCAAACATCATTAACTTCAAACTTAATTTTACCTTTGATATGTAAGGCAGTTGCAGGTAATAAAAGTATATTGAGAAGGAAAGGTGATGATAGAGGAGATGATAGAGGAGATAGATACAATAGAGGGTGATAAAATAGAGTAATATCGAATAATAGAGTACCATTGATATGAATATCATATAGCATCGACGTAGTTCTTCGTTATCTCCTTCCTTTCCTCCCTCTCTCTCTCCCTCTCTCTCTCCCTCCATCTCCCTCCATCCCCATCCATCCCCCTCCATCTAAATCATCTCCTAACACTTTCATAACAATCACCTAACACCTCTTCCCACAAACACAAACAAACACAACAAGCCCAGACCCTTCATAAACCCAATTATCACTCCAAACTCAATCCAAACTTAACCAACTCAAATCAAACACTAAATTCAACCATCAAACACTTTTACTTACTTTTAACTTATACTACAACTCTATAACTTATAATTACTTTACTCTTTCCTATCCTATCCTTATCCTATCCTTTATGAATTTTTCAAATCAATTGTATATTGCCAAATATAAACACCGTTATAGTGTTCATGTAAGATATGCTGCTATTTTGCTAATAAGGCGGGGGGCTTAACTGTAAGACCTTATACGTTTTCACAAATAATAAAGACGATAACGATGGAATTATTAATAAACAAAATGAAAATTAATAAAAATAAAATAAAAAATCAATCAAGATACAAGAGAAAAAGTAAAATTTCAAAAATAAATAAACTTCTTTGCGTTAAGTTTTAGCACAAACAAGATACTTCGTTTGCTTTAAAAATTTTGCGGCTGCTTAACAAGACTCTCAAAACTGTTAACAAAACTTTTAACGGTGGTCTCGTTTAGGATGATTTAGACGAAATAGTAAAATTAGATTACGAGATAGAAGTTAAGTAGAGGATAGTGCATGATAGTTGTTTGTTAGATTAGTGCGGTAAGTAGGTAGAGTTATTTAGTAGTTAGTATATTATGTTAAGCTTTGTCATGAAAGGTAGTTGAATAATCGTTAGTTTGCTTATTATGAGAATAAAATAACTATGCTTATAATTAACAATAGATAGTATGAAAGGTGTTAACCACAATATCCTATAGTCTTCTTCTTCCTCTTGCTCTTCCTCTTCCTCACCTTCTCCTTCTCTCTTCCTCCCCTCCCTCTCTCTCTCTCTCTCCCCTCCCCTCCCCTCCCCCCATCAGCCGATCGATCCATGTAATCATTCTCCACTTCCTATAACATTAGCTATCCCACTCTACCTCATTCTTCATCGTTATCACACGCACCCTCATACATCCTTTACCACATCTAGATACGGCGTTCTCACCTTGTCTCACTTTAATCCCAGTCCAAGTCTTAAACGTTAAGTTCATAGGCACTGTACCTTAGTCCACGTTAACGTTAGTTAGCACCGGTAAAATCGGAATATTAAGTAATGCAACTTTAAACTAGCACTAGGTCAGCATTAATGCGCCAATCAAATACAGTGCTAGGGCGTTGGAACGTTGAAGCGTTAAAGCGAAAGCGTTAAGCTAGAAGGAATTAAATTAACTGTAGGTCCACTGCTGTCCTTGTTAGCCGGGACCGACCTGCTCATAATGTTATCACTTGGATTAGACATTCTATCGTATGGTTTTACTTACGCTTGCTAAATCGTTATCATCACTCATACAAATCACTTGCTTCTTCATATCTTTCTTGCTACCATCTTCTATCGATCTGATTAATATTATTGATTACTATAAATAACTATCTATTCTACAACGACCTATAAATACATTTTATTATACAATAATTTATGTCAGACGGACATTAAAGTCTACAACTACACAACAGAGTACGTACGAGTGAGCGCGTGTGCTCTAATAACAATCGGAATAAATCCAACCTAAAAATATTCCAGCTCAAAACATAACTTAACGTTATCACAATAAACAAACAACTGCATAATGAACTCTGCCAACTGTACCTTATTCCCACCAACACCCACTCTATTTCCTAAATCAACCACCTTTAACAAGATCTCCCCCTTTCTCCTTAACAGTATCAATGACATCACACTCTTAACCTCTCTAAGCAATAGTTAATAAAATTCTTAATCGACCAATTCCTTGATTTGGATTGAACAAAGCCATAATCAGAGATAACAAGTCTTACTCCAGTTAACCTAGCAAACCGGAATAAACTTGTAGCTAATGAACAAACCTCCACACTGACCTCGATCTCCCAATCTAACAACGCAATAATGCATAAACAACATTAAATGCAAGTTCCATTATTAACATTCCGGCAGCTCCGAATTTATCAATTAACGTTTTTACCTCTTAAAGCAATTGAAAAATTTATGGCTCCAAACCCCACTACCTCCTCCCACCACCCCAACTCCGCCGGCTTGGCAAATTGCCCAGCAACGATCTTCATGCCTCCGGCGGCCGGGCTCTGCCCGGACCCGTGGCCCCGCTTCGCGGGGATAACCGAGGGTGGTTTTAAATCTAGATCTAGCTTGGCAAATACCGACCAAATTCATAGGCAACCAATGTTAATTTAGTGAAGAACCCCTCTGACATTTTGCCTTGGCAGATGCATACAACTATCTTACATTTCTGTACCCGTTAAATAAATTGCTACCTAAGTGTAAATTTCTACCTGCTTACTCTGTTTTAACAGTACTTGATAGTAACCTAGGTTCACTTTATATAACCTAGTAATATATATATATTCCGGTTGAAATTGATTGAAATCAATTAATAATATGGATCGATACCTGTAAATGTATATACGTACAGCTACGCCGGCTAGCTACGGGCTAGATACCTATAACCATATTAATTACTAGCTATATATATATATATATGTAGTATACTAATTAAATATATATAATTTAATTTCAACCGATCCGAACAATTAAGATATGTAACTTCTAAAACCCAATAATTAAAGTCATATAACCTTATGTTACGACCTTGATCAAGCTCAATCAAATATTGCACAACGATATACCTTTGCTATCATCACCCATCCACATCTCTGAACCGCCCTCGATTATATAGATAGCCGAATTCATTAACCAAGTGGAATATAAAAACTATAGCTTAGTTACCGCTGATGCTAAATCTTTCGCAGGTGGTTATTTACTAATTAGTTCCTTACTTTAGTTGAAGGGTTTAGTGATTTTCATGCATATCAGATATTTATAATTGCCCACCGTTGGAGAGGGTTAAGCGTTAACCTTAACTTTAACCTGTTTAACGTTGCATCTGAAACCGCCGTAGTGCTGATCAACTCTAACTCCACTATGCATGATCCCGTCGATTGAATAACGTTACAGCTGTTATCTCATATTTGAACCTATTAACTAGTCCCGCCTATTTATTGTATATGTTAAATATCTTATTAATAACTTATTATATTTATATCTATCTAACGAGCATTGCGCGAAGTTTGAGTAATTCCTCGCGCAGCGAGGAACAACGGGTCCGGGCAGAGCCCGGCCGCCGGAGGCAAAGAAACAGGGGAAAGGAAGTCATTAGAATATATTTAAAGAGGATTTTGTGAGTATTTAATCATTATAGTTGATACCTTTACTACCATCAATGTAAGTTGGACGATTTAATTGAGCATCAATTTCTGCTTGTTGAGATTTTCCATTTGGATCATAATATGGAGCTTCTCCATGAACAGTAACTCTTACAGCATGTCTACGGTTTGGATAGAATCCATAGGTAGCACTATGTGTAGTAACTCTATTATCCCAAAGTGCAACGTCATGTTTACCCCATGTGAATCTTGCAACATATTCCTGAGCTGTAGCAGTGAGTTCAAAGAGATAACGGAGAATGGTATCAGATTCTGCTTTTGGTACTCCAACAATACTTCTTGTGAATCCTGGATTAACATAAAGTGATTTGTATCCAGTTACTGGATGAACACGTACAAGTGGATGTTCACTAACAATTGCTTCACGACGAACAGTTTTGCCATTAGCACGAGCACCATTGGCTTGTTCAACTGCTGAATGAAGTGCAGTATGCTTTTCAACATATTCTTTTAAACCTGGAGATAATGCATCATATAAAGCATATCCTGAAACCCATAAAGTATCACCACCAGCTTCTTCTGGTCCATCAAGAAGTTTTAAAGTAGTATAAGCAGGAGGTTGTAATTCGTAAGAAACATCAGAATGCCATAAATAAGATTGTGGATAAGCTTGACTTGGTGGTCTAGTTTCACTTGCATATACAACATGAACTTCATCTAATCCTTTATCCCAATCCTTTGGTAAAGCAGTTGTTGCATGTTTATGAAGTTTACCCCAGAATCTTCCTAAATCAAGTTGCTTATGGATATCAAGATCTTTTTGATTTCTAAAGAAAATAACTCCTCTATAAGCAGTAAGATGAGCTAATTCAACCTTTTGTTTATCATTGAGTTCTGCAAGATTAACACCTTCAAGAATAGTGCCAAATTTTGGTGTAAGATGTTTATATGAAGTAACCGCTTTGAAAAGTTCTTTATATTCTGGATCAGCACCTAAAGCTTTATCAGTATATTCAAATTTTTCAAGTGGTTCCCATTTAATATCTGGATAGGCTGGTGTTAGATTCTCAAATTCATATGGAGTAATCTTTTCTTGTTTTTGTCTAATAGAAAGTCTTTCAAGAGAAATTTCATTAATATCAGCAACTCCGCGAAGGAATTTACCTCTATTAACGTCAGTAGTTTTAGTTTCAGCAGTAGGAGCCATTTTGATATATTAATACAATATTGTTTGATTGTAACTATAAACTTATAATTTAGTTCAATCTATTCTGGGAACTTCATCTATCTTATATACTTTTTCAAATCCACACTTAACCAACCTCAAACACCTCCACTCTAGCCACTACTCACGCCACGGTAGGCTAATCACCCGCCACGGACTCCTAATCATTATTAATTACAAATTATCTCTTGAGATTTCGTAAATTCATTCAATTATCATCTACATCTTAGCAAATATCATGTGACATTATCAAATTAAAGGAAGTTATTGCATACCTTATCAGTTTCAAAATAGTAGTGATCGTCAACCTTAATTACATAACTGTCTCTGCCTCCGGCGGCTGGGCTCCGCCCAGACCTGGTAGTGCTCGCTACGCGAGCGACTGTGGGGTGATGCTATGTGTTACTGCCTATATCAGTCTACATGATGCAGAGGTTTTAGCAAAATACCAGCGGAATTGCGTAACTTACAATCACACAATTATGTACTTGCGAAAATCAATATCTCATGCTAAAGCAGTTCGAAATATCTCCTGTTATCAGCAATTCCGCTGCTGTTATATTTTCTTTATGATTGGATATTGTAATTGATTAATGTTATATAATGAAATTAGATATATTTATTATACGGGAAAATAAGAAAGCTTAGAGGTATAATCCATATCTATGGCCACCTTTCTCCTCCATCTGATATCTATATGCACATGTTAGTCTGTTGGCAAGCCACTATTTCCCTTCCTCTGACAACTGAATCTAACGGATTCAAAGTTCAGAGCGTGAAAGGAACTATAATAATAAAGTAGGAGGCGTAGGTACTAACAGTGGCGTTGATATAATTTGAACAAGTAGTAGGTGTGGTGTTGATTCCATACCAGCCACTATCATCAATCGAAGAACCTTATATAGTAGAGGTTCCGCCTTATAGCGGTATAAATCAGGCAATTGATTCTAAGTGTATAATTGAATATAACTGTTAGATATAAGGTGGATGAGATAACTAGATATACATACATTTCAAGTTATTTTGTGTTGATATTAAATTAGAGCTGTCTGCAGCAGTAGAGTATTCAACTGACGTTTTATTTATCAAGTTCAAAGTATTTATACAATGATTACATAATATACTAATATCGTTCCATTATACAATATAGTAATACTGTTTGGTTGCGTAACTAACAGTATTGATTAGGATATATGGTAAGTGCATTAATACATTACAAGCTTCAATATCACCAATTGGCGTTACCATAAGTACAGACCAGGACGATAAGACATACCCTAAGAATCAACTTTCTATAAGAATTACGCTTCTTTTCGTCCTTAGGAAAACCACCTCCTTCATTGCTATTCCCCTAACTGTATGAGATACTCCATACTTGCCTAACGGGTCCGAACAGAGCCCGGCCGTCGGAGGCATATAATACCCAGATATATAATTTATTATTAACTAATTTAAGCTCTTAATGGTTGTTGATTTACCAATCTATCATTTAATTGCTGTTGTTGTTGCTGATGATTCTCAAGTTCGAAATATGGATGAAGAATAGCCCTTTTTGCACTAATACGCATTGCTGGATCATAAACAAGTAAATTTTCTAATAAATCAATACCATACTCATCTAAACCTGGTACTTGAGTTTCGATTCGTTTTTTGCTCCATTGTGGGAATGTTGGCTTAAAATCTGGTAATGAAGTAACTCCTGGCCATATTGTTTCATTTGGAGTTCCTAATAATCTGAAGATTTTGAAAATTTCATCAATTTCAGAATCTCCTGGAAATAATGGTTTTCTTGTAACCATTTCTGCAAATATACAACCAATAGACCACATATCAACTCCAGTGGAATATTGTCTACCTCCTAATAAAATTTCTGGTGATCTATACCATAACGTAACTACTTCATGAGTATAAGTACGTAACGGAACACCAAATGCTCTTGCTAAACCAAAATCTGCTAACTTCAAATTTCCTTCTTTATTAATTAATAAATTTTGTGGTTTTAAATCTCTATGAAGAATTCTATGTGAATGACAATATTTGGTACCTTTAATTAATTGTGACATGAATCTTTTAACCATATCTGGTTCTAATCCCATATTAGATGGAATTGATTCCATATACTTCTTTAAATCCAAATCTAAAAATTCAAATACCAAATATAATTTATGATTATCAGAATGAACAATGTTGTATAATGAAACAATATAATCATCTCTTATTTCCTTCAATAATGAAATTTCTCTGATTGCTGTTGATGGAACTCCTTCATCTTCTGCTTCTAATCTAATCTTTTTTAATGCAACGATTCTGTTATTGTTTAAAGTATCAAGTGCTTTGTAAACAACTCCATAAGTTCCTGTTTGTTAGTAACATGGTCATGCCTCCGGCGGCCGGGCGCTGCCCGGACCCGTTGTTCCTCGCTCCGCGAGGATTGGACTCACCTTCTCCTACTTTCTCAAGCTTTTGATAATCGGAAAATTCAACCATGATTGTAGTGATATTTGGGTATTTTACGTTATGTTGTTATGTAATAAGTTATAAATATGAGGTTTTGATAACGAAATGATAGTTATTGATTCGATCGATAATGACTGGTTGTTGTTGAGGGTATATTTTTTTTGTACTGGATATGAATACAACCTATAGTTGTGTATGTTGTTCTTTTCTTGTAATTTCTACTTGATAATAGTTATGTTTTGAGACTGATAGAATACTATAACGTGACTTCTAAACGAAAGGATAAGTGAAAATAAAACCTATATAGATTGAAACGAATGAAAGTATTTACTGGCTAATGATTTAGATTTTAATATAATGTGGTTTGAACTTGATCTTTCTTGAATTTATGTCCTGTTTATACTCTTTCAACGTTGAATAAATGTAAACATAAACACAAAAAACTCAGCATGCACAACAAACAAAAAAAGAGCGACATTTGTCTGAATTGGGATATAATTGTTATCGTCGTTAACGCGGTTCGTGTTTCATTCATAGAGAAAAAGTCCTTTATAAGAATTTTCTACCGAGGGGTGCAGGGTCCAGTGCCTCCGGCGGCCGGGCTCTGCCCGGACCCGTTGTTCCGAGCTACGCTCGGAATTGGTAATACCGCGCTGTAAAGTTGCCCCTCTATTCCGAGCGAAGCTCGGCTACGGGTCCGGGTAGAGCCCGGCCGCCGGAGGCACTGTCTGTTTTATTTGCGCGGACAAGAGTTATTAATAGAAATTACATTAGGATTTCATAAAAATTATTAAACTAATAGTAACAAGTATTGCTAAATTAATTAATGCTGTTGTTTTAATTGAAAAGAAGGTTAAAGAAATTGCTAATGATATCATCATAATTATGAATGCTATTTTAGTTGTAAATGTAAGTTGACAGAATAAGCATTCAGTATTGGTTTTAGATGTAATGGTGGTTTTCTCTGAGGATTTTCCATTTTGGTTTATAGTAGCAAAAGTATTCTTGTCTTGTTTTCGTTCTTTTGAAATGCCAATTTTCTTTTCATTATTGTATAGTTTAGTTTTATCTGATATAGTTTTATCTATATTTTCTTTGTCATTACCCTCCGAGAGACTTGTTTCGCTAACACTTGAACTCGCTTCTAAACTCCCGTTTAAATGACCTTTCTTCTTCTTCCCTTTTTTGTTTGATCCACTGTGTACTTTTCCTTTATCATCACTCGCTAATATTGAAAATCTGTTAGATGAATCTTTACTACCAGCGCTATCATCTATATTTATAAAAAGTGCTTTTTGATTTTTTGGTTTCTTTCTTCGTTTTTGAGAAACAAAATCATCATCGTTGAAAAAGTCATCATTAAAGTCATCCATTGTACTAGTTATATGACCTCGTGTAAGTTGTATGTCCTGTTCTTTTGCTTATTTATCCGCTTTTAGTCTTTCTATCATTTGTAAACAACCTTCTATTTACACTTTATTTCCTTATATATATATAGATATATAAAATAATCTTATCATTATGAAACTCGACATATTTATACTCTAAACTTCATTATGCGTTAACTGTCATTAGTTATGTTGAAAAACTTTATCTATAAATAAACTTCTCAACTTTATTCATCTCTACCATCAACTTAGTGCTATATTGTTCAATTTATTTATATCTTCCTTAAATCGAGTTCCTCTTAACATTTGAAGTGCGGCATCTCCTATGAATCTATATGATTTTGGTAATTTCTCATATGAATCAGAAATACATTTATCCCAAACACAATTTGGTTTTCGATATTGAAATGTCGTTTTTCTAAGTAATACGCACATAAATAATAAAATAATTACTGCAAATGGTCTTTGAAATCGACATGCTTGTGTGAATTGTATTGGTGCTTCACTCATTATTGAAACTATTGGTAAGTATGAATTCATTAGTAATGATGTAATTGCTGCATTTCTTATTCCTCCAATACACCCTTTATAAAGTTCTAGTTCCATAGTTGATAATACATTCTTATTATTAAATTCTGTTTGTAAAATTTCATCTAGATAATCTATAAATTCTAAGTTATAAATTTCGGGAATTTCATTAGATGAAATATCACAAGCAGCTTTTCTAAAATCTATTGCCATATTTATCCATTCTGCAGCAAATTGCTTTGGGCATTTTGGAACAAACGTTTCTAAAATCGCTTTCCCACCCTGAGCAATACTAAGTAGATCAACATCTCCAGAATGCGATAAAACTGGTACATCACCTTCATCGATAAGTGAACATGCATTTATCATCAATGAGGATAGAATCATTTCCACTGGATGTTGCCTAGATCTATCAGCAAGTAGAGTTCTTAAACTACGAATAGATGAATAATAATTTTGCCTTGCTATTATTTCATAATCAGAACGAATATCTAATAGTTTCATTAAAAGTCCTGCATAGGCTAATATACCATTCATTAATGCCGGTGATTGAAGGGCAACTTGAATCCCGTAATCTTTCCAAATGTTTGAGAGATAATCCACTCCTAGAGCGAATACAGTGATACCTCTAGTATAAAAGAATTCTAATTGATTGATTTGATATGGAGTTAGATTAGAGAAAGGAGTTATGGATGTTGTTAAAGGAGAGATAGGTGAGGGATCGTAATTGTAAGGTGTATTTTCATCTTCATCGAGATAATAATCATCTTCGTCATAATATTCAAAGTCGAAATCATCAAGATCATAAGTTAGAATAGGAATTGAAGAATCAAATGGGGTATTTACTAAAGGCTGAATAGATTCAGTTGAAGTAGTTGATGCAGTTGATGGGATAGTTGATGGGATAGTTGATGAGATAGTTGATGGTAGATTTGAAGTTGATGTTGATGGGATAGTTGATGAGATAGTTGATGAGATAGTTGATGGTAGATTTGAAGTTGATGTTGATGAGATAGTTGATGAGATAGTTGATGAGAAGTTTGATGTTGACGTTGAAGTTGAAGTTGATGTTGATATATTATTATGTAGATTGTTAATTGTATCTCTAAAACTACCAATACTGCTACTACTGAAACTAGCTATACTGCTACTAGCATCATTACCATCTTTCTCTATATCCTTCCTCTTCCTTCTTCTAATTGGTTGGACAGGTAAATATTCACATTCACGTTTATTCCTTATACAATATTCACATGAAGGTTTCCCCTCATCACACTAGAATGATTAGTATACATTGATTAATATCACCAATTAAAAGCTCATTCTCACCTTTACTCTTAACTTTTTACATTGAATACAACCATATCTTGACTTTTTATGAGATGTTCTTGTCGACATAATCTTAAATTTTTATCAATAACTATAGGCCAATGCCAATCAATGTCGAGCCGTAACCAAGTGAAACACTAAATATCGACGCTGTTCTATTAAATAACTTGAGTATAAAACCATCGGTTTGGACTTCATCGATGAGATTTAATTCCAGAATCAGTTAGCATTTTAGGTTTTGAGTGGGGGCGTAAGGGGGAGAAGATACATGATGACAGCATATGTCTGCAAGAAGATCTCTTTCTGACGTTAGTCTAAGCCTCTTTACAATAATGATATTTAGGAACGTGGCTTGGTGAAGTAGGGGTAGATATCGATAAGAGCATTAATTACGGATCGGCGATAATATCCGCTTGTAACAAAAAGAAAGGTATTGGACGTAAAGAAGGGAAGTTTTATTGAAAGCAAAAGGAGATAAGGAACGGAGAAGAAAGATACAAATAGGTAATTTATTATTGTTATATACTAAAGTGATTCTTTTGAGAATAGCATAAAGAGTGGTGGTGATCTTGCTAATCCCGGGCCTATCTCCTATTTGACTGATCAACCCCACTTACGATTCTAGCAGCAGCAGTTACCCTCATCTCATGTTTCTTATCAGATTAGGAATATTTTAAATCCGTTGGAGATAAGAATCTGCTTTTCATCTTTTTTATATTCGTTTCATACTTTAATTCTTTCTAGTGGCTTAGCAAATCTTAGCATCCAAGATCAATAAAAACTATTCAATAAAAAATCAGAATTACCTAAAATAACCGTTTTGGCTTCCCCACTGAATATCCGTATTACCATATCTTCTAACTATCTTTGCATTATGATGATCCCATTATATTGAGATATCTACTAAGCCCATTTTATAACTTCATGGGTAACTATCGTTATCTCCTTATTTAAGCTATTTGTTATCACATGCCGTATCTAACTCAATTAACATTATCTGCCAATCAATAACAGTCACACAGTCATCGATAATCATAAAAATGTCCGTTGGTATAATTTGTTTGGTATTTTTACCTAGATATACTTGCACCTACATATATATACGGATCGACATGACGATGACTGGGCGGACCACCTGAAACATCTTTAACTGCCCCTGATGTGAAGCCAAGTTTTTTTAAGGAAGTAGTATATATTTAATATAATTCCCTGAAACGTATTTTATTATTTTTTTGATACACAACAAGATTCTACAAAAGATTGCGTAAAATTAAAATGATTCCCTCTGGAGGTGTTTATGTTTTTGAACTAGCGGTTTATTCTATCAGCTTTGTATATTCAATTTATATGTGCACATTGAAACCTAAAAGATGGTATATAGGTTGGTTATTCATTGTTTTATTTTCACTGGGTAAGTATATATAATATATATAACAATCGATTACAATTACTTATAAAGGATGGAATAATAATACTTTACGAGTATATACTAACAGTTCAGAAAAAATCCTTGGTGCAGCCTTTATAATATCCCAACTCAACCATCTCGATGATGACCCAAATTATGTGCTCATTATTATAGGATCTGCCTTCTCCAATTTTGTAGCTATTGGAATCCTACAAATGGGTATTTTAGGATTTATCATTGGTGGTGTAACTTGTTTTGGTAATAGAGGAAAAAAGAGAATCAGACAACCAGTAATGATATGGCAGATTTTCTTAAGAGTATTACTTTCAGCAACTATCGTATTAGGTATAAGAGGATATTTATTAGCGGATTCAGATGGAAAGCTTGAAGTAACTGGCAAATCACTGGTTCAAACTGGTGCTGGTTTGTCATGTGCTGCACTTGTAAGTTTAAGTTCAATTACATATTCAATAAAAAAAGAACGATGTGGAGTTGTATTTGATCATTCCTATGATACCTACGTGTATTGTACGTTTATTTCGATGCCATTTTTAATAGTAAGAACCATATTTACAATAGTGGCAAGCGCAACAGTTCAATATGATTGGACAACGTATGAAACGTTCAACTATTTTAATGGTAATTGGGCAGCAAGACTGTTTATGATTGTATTAATGGAACTATCCGTAGTGGTTATATTTTGTGCAGCAGGATATTTAATTGAAATTGAAAGAAGAAAGGAGGTAGAAAGTGATGTCGAAGAAGAAGTTGATTTAAAATATACAACCAGAGTTAAAGAGGATGGTTCTTGTTAAAAGGTAACAAACGTAGGTACAATCGTTTAAGTTTATAGAGAGTAACAAGAGAGGAAAGAATTAAAGTAGAGTATATAACTTACATGTAAGTTTATTTATTAATATAAAGTAAGAGAAATAGTAGTACTTATATCGGATGAAACAGGCCTCTCCGCGCAACGCGCGGAACAACGGGTCCGGGCAGAGCCCGGCCGCCGAAGGCATAATGGCACGTAAATAGACTTCAAAGGGCCTGCGACCCTGCATAAAATGAGGTTCAAGGCATGCAATGCGGCAGATCGGCAGAGGAATATTTTTCTTCCGTCGATCATTTCTTTTATGATTATCAAGTGTTTATCTCTTCGTTTATGACCTGCTCAGTGATTATGGAAAGAGAACGATTAAAGCATAACAAGCAGGTTTTTATTAAAAGATAGTAAAAATTAGTTTATTTAGAGGGAAAAGACTACCAGGAGTGATTCCTTGGGTAAAAGCTAGTGTACCTATGAGTGATAATCGTCATATATTCAAAGGTTTAGGTCAAAATAGTGGATCTGATTGTTCAAAGAGGAAGAGATTAAACTCAAAGGGGAGTGAAGAGTTGGATACAAAAGTTAATTATTTAAGAAAGAATACGCATAAGTTGATGAATAATAGTCAACATTATCATCATCGAAAGTATAAAACAAGACCGGTTGATGGTAATAAGCCAGTAGAGAAGGTAAAAGGTGATATGAAGAAAGCATTAAATGATAACAAAACAAGTTTGAAGGTGTCTGTTGAAGAGGAGAAGGTTGCTAGGACTATTGATGATATATTTTCGGCAAGTAATGTTAAAGGTGAAAGAGTATCAGGAAAGGGTAAAACTAATCAAATGGATAATACAACAACTAAACAAGGTAAATTTGAGAAAAGATTAAGCAAACAACAAATGAAATCCAAAACTCCCACTGAAGAGGAAAATTCTGTTGAAATTATTACTGATTTATTTTCTGTAAGTCATATTGAATCGGAAGGAGTAAATGAAAGTTCTAATCAGACTCAAGTTAATACTGAATCAACTGAGATAACATTCAACAATGAGAACGATTTACCAATAACTACAGATATTGATGCTCTTGCTCCTTGCTCCACTGATTCTCCTGAAGTAGCTAAGATTAAAGCTCAAGTGAGGAAAAAGTTACTGAAACAAAAGGCTAGAGAAGAAAAAGCTAGAAAGAGAAGAATTACTTCCCAAGCAATGCTCTTGAAAGGTGTTAATTCTATTAATAAAGGAGATATTCTTATTTCAGTTGATATTGAATGTTGGGAACGCAATACAAATATTCTTACTGAATTAGGTGTTACAATTTATGATGGTACTGCTACATCTTCATCTCTTATTGATCGGGTAACAAACGAACATTTCATCATTGCAGAATACATTAGAATGAGAAATGGACGATTTGTTCCTGATAATAAATATAACTTCTTAGTAGGAAAGTCGAAAACCCAATCTCTTCCAAATTGTAAAAGAACGTTTCAAAAACTTCTTGAAGATTGTGAAAAAAGAGCTGAAGAATTCGGTTCTAAAGTATTATTTATTGGTCATGGTGTAAAGTCGGATTTTATTATTCTTCAAAAATTTAATTTTTATCTTGGTCGTGGATTGAAACAAGGAGCTATTCCCGATTATTTTGATACCTTTGATATATGGCAACTTGGTGATTATGAATTTGGTGCTTTAGGGAAAGTATTAACCCATTTGAAAATTGAACATCGTGCTATGCATAATGCTGGTAATGATGCTTATTTTACAATGATTCTAGCTCTTTGTCTCTGTAGTAAACCATTTAGAGATGTCTACCAGCTGAATGATCCATCCATCAATCAATTATTTGATAACATTAATTTTGATTCTTTTCCTATCAACAACTCTGATCAAATTCCTGATGTGTCTGCTGTTTATCATGCAGCATCATCACCCTCTTATTTATTACCTAGATCTACTCGCGCTTAATTTATTCATTAGTTGACTTTGTAAATTTCTCCGCAGTCACCGTACACAGCCTCCGGCGGCCGGGCTCTGCCCGGACCCGTTGCCCGCTTCGCGGGATGGTTATGTGCATCCATCCCATCCGCATATTTAGATAGATAGCTATATTTGGCGAGCTAAAGAATTCTTGTTCATGAATCTGTTTATATATGATAAAGTTGTTGAACTTTTCAAGGAGTTGGTCAACAAACTTCACCTGGTGATTCATTTCAATCTGGTTCATACATTAATAATGAACTAATGTTAATAATTGTACCGAATCTATGTACTTCTACTCGAGTGATGTTGATCAAAGGTATTTTTAATCCCTTGGTGAGTCAACAATATATAACTATCTAAATATCTAATTAAATTTACGTTAACATATATACTATTAGATCTACTTAGGAGATCTCTATTGTATATATGAAAATATATTAGTATTAATATATTATTGACTGAGTTCGTGCAATATTCACACGAAGTTACTTTATTATATTGTTAAGTCATTTGCCATTCGTTTCACAAGATTCTCTAATAATATCACTACTCTCTAGCACTGCAACTATTCATTCGTTCAACAAGTAAACATGAAATAACTGATTCAATTCTTGTGAAGTGATACAACCAGAATTGTTCAATGTAAACTTCGTTACTGCTTATTTGATCTAACCATACAACTAGAGTTTTTCATCATTTGACTTACTTACAGGTTTAATTCATCTAAACACAGTTGATTTAGAATCATAATTATAGATAGAGATATTCAAATAGGTTTTCAATAAACTATTTTTCAGTACCATGGGTGGATACATAGTCATATCTCTTTCACTTTCAACATTACTTAAAGTACCCCAGTTATATGCCGGGAATCCGCTTAGAATCATTTACTAATATATATAGAAATTAATCTTATTAAAATCTCTTTAAGAAACCTCTTTAAGAAACCTCTTTAAGAAACCTCTCTGATAAATCTCTTTGAGAAATCTAGAGATAAGATTATAAGCGAATCCTATTCGCTCGGGATAGACATTACGCAATATCTAGTTATAAATATCAATTTAAATACATATAAATCTAATCTAAGGTCTTACGCGTGACTTGCTAGTGCCACCCCACAATATGAAAATTTTTCTGCTTAGTTGCTATAAGGTTGTACCGGCTACAACTACTTTAAGAGAAATTAGATAAAGTCAATGGTGCTAATATCCTATTGATTATTGGCCATATAAATCCTTCCCTTCTTTGTGTAGCTCTGAACACTTCCGATGTACTATTCCTCTTGGCACTAACGTCGGCAATGGAAATGTAATCATACATTGACCATTTGTGTCCATGTTAATCATAAAAACGTCTATCATACATGTTCATGAGATGTTGTTATTTATGCACGAAATTATGCGACCAGATATGATAATGAACCATCACACTAATATTCACTGATGATTAAAGGAGCGAGGATTGATCATATCTTCAATTATGAAAGTAACAATACTATCTTCACTCTATATAATTGCTAGTAATAGCAAAATCGAACATCTAGCTTCTGGACATTCACTCACCGTTATGTTAATACACTACTATCGGCTCGCTTCGCGATTCTAAGCTGTTTTACGCAATATATCTTGGCCACTATTGAGCTTATTATTGATATGATTATTTCTTGGCGGTGATTGTGAAATTGTGGATTATTTTGAGATAAGCCTCTTTTTAAATAGAATTGTATTGGCGTTTTGCTACCATCGCGTTTACGAGCCTGCATGCATGATAACATTAACTTGCAGGATCACAACATTTCATGCAGGTGCCTCTGGGCATGCCGCTAGACACCTCCCCTGAGTTACTCCATTCAGGTGCGCCGGGATCTTGTGGCTCGTGAATGTGGATATTCATGAGAATATTCCGGAGTGTTACTTTACCAACAACTTAGAGTTTAAACTATCTTGTCTGATCCTGAAAAGAGTATAAAATGATTGCTTTTCGTCACTCTTATTCAAATCTATCTTCACTATCAACTATCCTTCAAAATGGCAGAAAAGGATTCAAATAAATCTACTCATTCATCATATGATGATTCTTCTTTAGATAAAGTTGAACAAAGAGAGAGGGTAACTTCATCGGCAAGTTTTAATGATAGTACCTCGTTAGAAAAGAATATTGTTAAAGAAACTGTAATTCCATTAGGTGCCCGGGTTGTTGGAGATGGTATTGTACTTGATTCAGAAGGTAATATTATTCCTGATTTCACTGATCCCAGGAAAAATAAGAATATTTTCAAAGATCCAAAAGTAGCTGCTTATTATGCTGATGTATATGAAACATCAAGATATGAAAGTAGAAAAGCTTTTGATCCAGAATTTGAATGGACTGAAGAAGAAGAGAAAAAATTAGTTCGTAAATTAGATGTAAGAGTTGCTTTATGGGCATGTGTCATGTTCATTGGTCTTCAAGTAGATCGTGGGAATCTTACTCAAGCAGCATCTGATAATTTACTTGATGATTTAAATTTAACTACTAATGAATATAATTTTGGTAATACCATTTTCTATGCATGTTTTCTTGCAGCAGAAATTCCCTCACAAATGATTTCAAAATTTCTCGGTCCTGATAGATGGATTCCTACTCAAATGTGTCTTTGGTCTATTGTAGCTATGTCACAAGGAGCTTTAAAATCAAAAAGTGGATTCTATGCTACAAGAGCTTTATTGGCATTACTTGAAGGTGGTTTCATTGCTGATTTAGTGCTTTATTTATCATATTATTATACTTCAAGTGAATTGTCAGTTAGATTATCATATTTTTGGACTTCGCTTAGTGTTTGTGGTATCTTAACTTCTCTATTGGCATTTGGTATCTTACGATTAAGAGGTGTTGGTGGTCTTCCAGGTTGGGCTTGGTTATTTATCTTAGGTAAGTTAATTCTAGCTAGTTTGGAGAGCATAAACAGGTCCGGAATGGTTCCGGCTGCTGGAACGAAATAGTTAAACTAACATTTAATAGAAGGTGCATTTACTCTTTTAATTGGTATTGCAAGTTTCTTCATGATGCCAGCTTCAGCAGTTCAAACTAAAACTAAATTTAGACCCAATGGATGGTTCGATGAAAGAGAAGAAAAGATTGTTGTTAATAGAGTTCTCCGTGATGATCCTTCCAAAGGTGATATGAATAATAGACAACCTATTACTTTCAAACAACTTTTTAATTCTCTTTGTGATTATGATTTATGGCCATTATATGGAATTGGTCTTATTTGTTTTATTCCTACTTCACCTACTAGTCAATATATTACTTTAATGCTTAGGCATCTTGGATTCAGTACCTTTAATACAAATTTATTAACCATTCCAAGTAATGTTATTCATATATTTACTTTATTAGCTATTACGAAATTTGGAGAAGTTATCAATCAGAGATTATTAGCATGTATGATTCAACCATTGTGGATCATACCACTTCTAGCAGCACTAAGATGGTGGCCTGGTTCTCAAGTAGATGCATGGGGTACTTGGATATTGGTTACCTTATTACAAGGTTATCCTTATTGTCATGCTTTACTGGTATCTCTCAATTCAGCTAATAGTAATTCTATTAGAACAAGAGGTATATCCTCAGCAGTTTGTAAGTTCCCTTTTTTAACCCCGGATTATCATTTTAACTAACTTTATTATAGATAATATGTCGGTACAAGCAGGTAATATGATCGCTTCAAATATTTATAAGAAAGATGATGCTCCTTTATATCATAGGGGTAATTCACAACTTTTCGCTATTAATCTAGGGGCTATGGCTGCCATGTTTTTAGCAAAAGTATATTATGTTTGGAGAAACAAATCAAGAGAGAAGGTGTGGAATAATATGACAAGTGAAGAGCAATACAATTACTTAGCTACTACTAAGGATAAAGGTAATAAAAGGTTGGATTTCAGATTTACCAGTTAGAAATGAGTTATATTAGAATACGTGTTTAAGTATATAAAAATAAGTATATAAAAATAAGAATATAAGAATATAAGAGTAATAAAAAGTGTTTTTAGATAAGTTTATTGGTATATATGTCGGTTCTATTATTTCACTAAGTTTTGTGCACTGCTTCCATACAGTAATGCTGTTATATATCCCACCGCAAGTTTCGTTGTGTTACGAAGTAGCTATTCAAAACATATTTTGAACATACAAGATCTAGCGCGATTATTGGTTCATACAGATATTCGCTACATCTCTATAAATCCCGCCCACTACTCTCTACCTTATTCCTGCTTATCGCCCTGATTAGAAACATACATACCCGTTAACCAACGCTTTAAGCAAGATTAAAGTGAGAGTTTGATTTGAAAAGGTTATTCTCCCAATATGCAGGTTACAACACGGCTGGTGTCTGGTGGTGCCTGGTTGTGCCTAGCTGGCCCACCTTTTTTCATAAACCACCTTTTTCAAAAAAACAGTCACATCTGCGTATATATCATACCGACGCCGCGTACACCGCACTCAGCTTTTTTTTCAACGCAATCATTCCCCTTCTAGTATATCACTTCACTGGACCCTTCAACCATACTTAATCAGCTACACGCAATAAAAAGCCCTTTAAACATCCTATCCTCAGTTCTATTAAAAGAGTCGAAATGGGAGGCATTTCTGATAAAAAAGTCGAATACTTCAACAAGCTCCGTGAGCTCTTAACTGAGTACAAGTCAATCTTCCTTGTCGGAGTTGACAATGTCTCTTCTCAACAAATGCACGAAGTTAGAAAGAATCTTCGTGGTGAAGCCGTTGTTATCATGGGTAAAAACACCATGGTTAGACGTGCTTTCCGTCAATTCCTTGGTGAATTCCCAGATTTAGAAAAGCTTTTACCTTACATCAAAGGTAATATTGGTTTTGTTTTCACCAACTCTGATCTTAAAACTATCCGTGAAGCTATTGTTTCTAACCGTGTTGCTGCTCCAGCCCGTGCTGGTGCCGTTGCTCCAAAGGACGTTTGGGTCCCAGCTGGTAACACTGGTATGGAACCAGGTAAAACTTCTTTCTTCCAAGCTCTTGGTGTTCCAACTAAAATTGCCCGTGGTACTATTGAAATTGTTTCTGATGTTTTAGTCGTTAATGCTGGTTCTAAGGTCGGTCCATCCGAAGCTACCCTTCTTAACATGCTTAACATTTCTCCATTCACTTATGGTTTATCTGTTGAAGAAGTTTATGACAATGGTCAAGTTTTCTCTCCAGAAATTCTTGATATTACTGATGATGAACTCACTGGTCATTTCTTAGCTGCTATTAGAACTATTGCTACTATTTCTTTAGCTGCTTCTTACCCAACTTTACCAGCTGTTGGTCACTCTATTGTCAACCACTACAAGAATCTCTTAGCTGTTTCTATTGCTACTGATTATACTTTTGAAGGTTCAGAAGCTATTAAGGATAGAATTGCTAACCCAGAAGCTTATGCTTCAGCTGCTCCAGTTGCTGCTGCCGCTTCTTCTGCTGCTGCTGAAGAAGAAGATGCTCCAGCTGAAGAAGCCGAAGAATCTGATGAAGATATGGGTATGGGTCTTTTCGACTAAACGATCTGATTTAACTGTTTATATATGTAATTAGTAAATAAAATCGTTCCTGTATTTTTTTTCCAATAATCTCGTTACCACGACTAATACACCACACACACTATGCCTCCGGCGGCCGGGCTCCGCCCGGACCCGTTGTTTCTCGCTACGCGAGATTTGCAGATCTTTGCCGATATCCAAACTGGATCGCGAAGTCGCCGTTTGGTTCTGTAAATCACGTGAGTTGATGAGCTCTGGTTATCCTTAACGATTCTTCTATTTTGTACAATCAATACATTTAACTTTATATAAATAATTAGGTAGATACATGAAGAAGGTACTTTAAAAGTAACTTCAACTTGGTACGCGCTATATGAACTTGCTAAGGTGGGCATGCGAAGTTGGTCCCTGCTTTTGCTTCTCGAGACTTACCGCACAAATTGGGTAGAGATTTTCCTGAAGAAAGTTTGAACCAGGAGCAATCTGACTTAATCGAAGAAGCTTTTATCTATTCAACAGTAGATTAATAATAAGTTGATAAAGTTTTCATAAAAACCATGCCAACTCCTACGTTTGTTTAGGCTCAGAATCCGAGCTATGAACGGCGGGACCCTTGGATTCAACGGTTTTTGACCCTGTAGATCATCATCATCATCAATGTCAAAATAGAGACTAAAATCTCTGCCCCCAAAGATATGATATAACAATGCCCATTCTTTCATTTCACTGTTAATAACACTAGTATCAACTTTAAACTGCTTTTCATCGTATTGAAGGTTGGCCTAAACCGGAAGAATCTTATATCACACCATGGCAGCATTTAAGATAACAATCTAGGGGGGGACTTGCATCGCTATAGATAAGGATTCCACAACCCAAATCAGTAAATTAACCTAAACCAATACTTGGTATCGGGGCTGCGACTTTCTACCATCGGGTTTAAAGGATAGCCATCGGTTATAGCTAGAGCTAACACATAAGGCAGACGAGACTATCCGTCTTATCTAATCAACTAACTGAAGTATCCATATCCACTTTGATCAGAGAATTCCTGACCTTAGTGGAATAAAACTTTCTCCAAAATATAACCACGAGGTCAGAGACACAACCATAACTGCCATCTCCACCACCCACCACCACCACCAAAACAACAACATGGGATCGCAATCACCAACACCTTCACCAAAACGAACTCCCAGTCCAAATGACTCTTCAACTGATACAACGGCAGAGGTGGAAGTTAAAGATGAAGTTATAGAAAAGCATCTATTTGTTATGATCAATGGGTAAGTACTGATAATGCCTCCGGCGGCCGGGCTCTGCTCGGACCCGTTGTTCGTCGCAAAGCAAGGAATTTATGGGGATAGGACGTGGGTGGCGGTTCGGATGGTTCGGATTCCGAGCGAAGCGAGGAACAACGGGTCCGGGCAGAGCCCGGCCGCCGGAGGCAAACACGCGCTCACCGTGGATAAGTGCTAACTGATGTTTCGATTGTTTGGAAATCCTGTTCATTTAACTAGTTTACATGATACTTTATATCAAAGATTTGGTGATGATTCCAATATTGAAGTTTTTAGACCTGCTTTAAATAGTGGTTTGGCTTCTTTTGATGGTATTAAATTGGGAGCAGAAAGAATTGTGAAGGAATTAAATGATTATTTTAAAGAAAGGAAAGACGAAGAAAATGTTACATTTACTAAAATTAGTATTGTAGGTTATTCTTTGGGTGGTTTATATGGAAGATATTTGATTGGTTTATTAAACGATTTAGATTATTTTGATCATGTTGAACCAATTTTTTTTAGTACTTTTGCTACTCCTCATGTTGGTACTATTTTTTATTCAGATGATTGTAAATCAAAACTTTTGAATTTGGCAGGTGGAAATATTTTGGGGGTATCTGGTAATGATTTATTTAGTAATGGATCTGTTGTTTTAGATGATTTATCTGATGAGAATAAAACTTTTTATAAGGGTTTAAAGAAGTTCAAGCATTTATATTTATTTGCAAATGCTATTCATGATAGAACTGTTCCCTTTTATACTGCTTATATCTCGTTAAAGGATCCTTTCCAACATCGAGATTTTCTCGATTATCATTTTTTTCATTATGATAATGAAAAGTATTTATTCAAGTATCCGGAGATTGATTCTCATCCTAATATAGAGGATATGTTTATTGATATGGAACATACTCAGTTTTTACAAGAGAGTCCTGGTCCTGATTTATCTACTACAAGTCAAGAAAGGCAGTTTAAAATATTTTCTTTGATTGCTTTACCACTTATATTACCAATTGTATTCTCAATAACATCGGTTACAACTGTTGTTTCGCATTATAAAGTGAAGGAGGCGACTAGAGCAGATACTAAATTAAAGATAAATTATTTAGGAGTTGAAGGTGTGGGTGGTGGTGATAAAGGAGAGGTTAAAGAAGGGAGTAAAGAGGTTAAAGAAGAGAATAAAGAAGGGTCGGAAGAAGAGGTGGAAGAAGAGGTGGAGGAAGACATTAAAGATCACATCTTAGAGCATAAACAACATATTGATAGTAGACATCAACGTGAGCATTCTCACGATATAGAAGAACCAAGTACATCTAACAGACTTGCACAATGGACAGGGGATGCGGTAGATGAAATATTAAATGTGGAAGATGGATATGAACCACAACAAATGACCGATTCCGATACTCTAATATCATCAACCAAGAAATCAGGTAATGAAACCATTGATAAACAACAGAGTAAACCCTCTACCAAACCAAGTGTTCTATCTGTACGTCCTGCATTAGGTGCAGGAACAAAAGGTCTAATTGATGAAACACCACATTCGCTCACGTTATCAGAAAATGTCAGAAAGCATGTATATTCACTTAACAAACTTCCATGGGAAAAGTATGTTGTTAAACTTGAACGTATGCATTCACACGCAGAAATAGTAAATCGTCGTAATAAACCAGGACAAGGACAATATGTTACAGCATTCTGGGTAGAACTCATTGATACAACTCTTAAAAAAGATGGAATTTCAACTACATTAACATCAACTTCTAAAACCAATTAGATAAATTATAATTAATCATTCCCGTTTATCTTTCTCCGTTTCTACCTCTAGCGACCAGGCTCTGCCCGGACCCGTTGTCTGCGCTCCTCGCGGATGGGCGTATGTTCTTAGATTTACATTGTGAGTTATATATAAATTTGGCTCACTGTATGGGTCAAAGTACGGGTACAGCCAGAGCCAGTGTAGATCTTCTCTATATTAAGTAAAATCAGGGGTAACCTCGGTATGTTTCTCGATTATCTCTACAATCATTTTCCCCTGGATTATTCACTATTTCTTCTTTAACTTTCTCATAATCGAAAATTGAAATTGTTGCTGGGATAAATATACAAACCTACTGGATCCCGTCTTCCTCTTCTCCTCTTACCTCCTCACTTTCATTAATTTTGCGTAACAAAACTGGATATTAACTCTAAATTATTTGTAAAAGTACCATAATATCATTAGCGTTAAGTAGATTCTTAACTTTTACAGAATATTGGCTACGGGAGGAAGAGTTTACTCCTTGTTATGATCAAAACAATAAAAACAATGTCCAATTCTAATGGTCTAATTATCAGCCAACAAACTATTACAATGAGGAGATTAATGAAAGTATTGTATCAATAAAGTATAATCAGCAACTATAACGATCCATAGACGTTTCTAATCAATAAACTTCTAATCAAAATCAATACACTATTGTAAACTTTATTTCTTCAGTAAACTTGGAACTTCCTTTCTTCAGAACAGGTTTTTGTCACCTGATGTTAAAGTATTTATTATCTAAACATTTCACAAGAAAATACATTACAATATAGTAGGGAGATTCGCTTAAATGCTATCCCCCATATTCGAATAGATAGTTATAACTACAGCAATCAATCGTATTAACGAATAAGTTCTATTTTAATCAGCAAACAATTACTATTACAGTCAACTAACCGTTCGTTCTAATCAGCAACTACAGCAATTAACATATTATTCTGACCGCAAACTAACTAATTAACAACTGCAAAATCAACCATTCTATATGATTCTAACCATCAATCTGCTCTATGTGGTCGAAATAATGACGTAACTCTCGTTTCAACTAGAGGG
This sequence comes from Sugiyamaella americana, assembly GCA_030583405.1. Lineage (NCBI taxonomy): Eukaryota > Fungi > Ascomycota > Dipodascomycetes > Dipodascales > Trichomonascaceae > Sugiyamaella > Sugiyamaella americana. The sequence goes on from JAJMID010000117.1 coordinate 39,017, forward strand.
TGTATTCAAAATCAAAAGAAATTTTAGAGACTTTTCAATCTGATATATGTTTCGAGAGATAATTCAACAAATAATTGGATGGTTTAAATCTAATACTCATCCTTTTCAGTTGGATCCCCATCACCTCAATCTGAATTAAAACCTGATGAAATCTTATTAAAAGCTCTAGTTAACTTGATATAGCTGATGAAGAAACTGTTGTAGAAGATGGTGAGAATGAACTCAATTGTGAAGACACACCCACTGGTTATTCGAGTGACATGTGGTGAAAGTAAAGATTCTGAAACTAAATACAACACCAATTCTGCAATAGAAGAAGAACCACCCATTGAATCATTCTTTTACTGAATCAAAAGGCGATATAAACATCGAAAGAAGATGATGTTTTCCAAGTTGAAATTAGTGATATTACATACCACCACTACCAATACTTTCCAGATCTACCTTTACTGATGTTTCAAATATCTTGAAATACTTTACTTCACTTTGCACTTTTGTTAGTTATATCAAGAGAATTGAAAGTTCTCATCCAGATATTACTGCATCAAAAGAGTTAAGGGCATTATTAAGAACCTCTCTTGGTCTTGGGAACTAAACCTGTTATAGATACCGAAACCCATATGATAAGAAGCTTTCTAAATATTCGCAATAAATAAGATGATATTAATGGTAAAATTGTTATAAATAAAGACCATGTAATATACTTAAACAGTTAACAAAGTACTAAATTAAATGGATAAACGCTAATTTATTAATTATATACAAGCAGGAACAGAGATACAAGGGGATGGGAAGGAGACGAAAGGATATATTATAATCTGGTTATAAATTTTGATCAAGAAGTTGAACGATTACCAATATCATTACGAAGGAATTCTTGAATAACGAGGAGCATGTTACTCGATTACAAGAAGAATGATTGTAGATATGAATATGTTATATTCTTTCAATGTAAACGTTTGTATAATTATTAATTTTAGTTAGCATTAATATATTATACACTTATCTATTTAAGTCGAGTGAATTGGTCTATAGTCTATATAGAGTTCTGGCTGAACACAGCTAGATTTAGTTAAGTTATAGAAGAGGGTTAATCTATATATCGATGGTGAGAGATAATATAATGATATAGTTGAAAGAAATTTGATGTAAAATAATACTATTAATTAATGGATTATATAATATATTAATATTTATATATATTTATAACTATATATATATTAATTTCAACATGCTACGATACAAGAATTGCCTATACATATCAATATTTACATACATAAAATTAAGTATATTAACGTGCGTTAATTAATTTATAAATTATACTATATATATATATATATATATATAATTATATACCAATATACACTCAATTTAAATTTATTCATAATCTATTCTATTATTCATTTGAATCCCAGAATCATTCCCTCACATCCTCATAAACACCTACCTTACTAGCTACTTTCCTGAAATTTTCACTATCTCACCCCCACGTAAAACCCCCCACTTATTTTCCCCACTCGTGTTTACCGTCATTATTACTGCGGGGTCCTTCTTGAAAGTTAAAAACTTTGAACTTCAATTCCTTCTTCAAAAGATACAATGAGTGTTAATAATATCACCAATCAACTTAATCAAACTTCTCTTGATGAACAGTATGTTTTAGCTCTTGATCAAGGTACCACTTCTGCCAGAGTTATTGTATTTTCAAGTGAATCAATTCCAGTTGCTTCTCATCAAGTTGAATTAACTCAAAGATATCCTCATCCTGGTTGGGTGGAACATGATCCAGTGGAACTTATTAATGCTTGTAAAGAATGTATTGATAGTGTATATGACAAATTAGTTGCTAAAAATATTTCTCCAAATCAAGTAAAAGCTTTAGGGATAACAAATCAAAGAGAAACTACAGTTTTATGGGATAACCGTACTGGTGAACCAGTTTATAATGCAATTGTATGGTCAGATACTCGTACAGAGGGCACTGTAGTAAGATTGGAACAAAAACCAAATGCTGAAAATATTCAAAAAATCTGTGGTTTACATATCTCAACTTATTTTGCTGCTGTAAAATGTAGATGGATTTTAGATAATGTACCAAAGGCAAAAGAAGTTTATGAAGAAGGACATTTATGTTTTGGTACTGTAGATAGTTGGATTTTATATAATTTTACAAATGGAGAGAGACATATTACAGATGCTACTAATGCCAGTCGTTCAATGTTTATGAATATTAAGACCTTGAAATATGATGATGAATTAATTGAATTTTTTGATGTTCCAAAATTAATTCTTCCAGAAGTTGTATCAAGTTCAGAAATTTATGGATATCTAGGTAAAGATCATAAATCATTTCCGAATTTACCAATAAGTGGATGTTTAGGAGATCAATCTTCAGCTTTGGTTGGTCATTTAGGATTTAATAAAGGAGATGCAAAAAATACTTATGGTACCGGTTGTTTCTTACTTTACAATACAGGTAATGAACCAGTTAGTTCAAAAAATGGATTATTAACAACTATTGCATTTCAATTAAAAGGTGAGAAACCTGTATATGCTTTAGAAGGATCTATAGCAGTAGCTGGTAGTGTTATCAAATGGTTTCAAAATAATCTAGGTATAATTGAAACTAGTGGGCAAATGAGTGATTTGGCAGGTCAGGTGAATGATAGTGCTGGAGTCTACTTTGTTACTGCATTTTCTGGTTTATTTGCTCCATATTGGAGACGTGATGCAAGAGGTACTATAGTTGGTTTAACTGCTTATACAACAAGAGCTCATTTATGTAGAGCAGCACTTGAAGCAACATGTTTTCAAACAAGAGCAATTCTTGAAAGTATGTCCCGTGATTCAGGTATGCCATTTCACAAATTACTTGTAGATGGAGGTATGTCATCATCAGCAGTTGCAATGCAAATTCAATCAGACATATTAGGAATAGAAGTGGTTAGACCAGGTATGAGAGAGCCAACTGCTCTGGGAGCAGCAATTGTTGCAGGTTTAGCTGTTGGTGTATGGTCCGATTTAGATGATGTTCGTAAAAAGATCCAATCTCGTAGAACCATAACAAGTTTTACCGGATCATTATCTGAAAAAGATCGTGATGAACAATATAGACTATGGGAAAAAGCCGTTGAAAAGGCATGTGGGTGGGTTGAATAAAAGATTCATGGTATTAACGTACATAGATTGATTTATGGAGTTCCATAAATAATAAGAACTTTTTATAATGTCCCATAATTAATAATATAATAATCTCTTTCTTTAAATAATCCCAATATCCAATTCTACTTCTTGAAACGGCTTTAAGTAACCAAATCTCTTGCAATGACCAACCCATCGTGGTACTATAGATATCGTTTTGTACGATTTTGTATTATTCTACGAATATTATGCTCACGAAAATTCCATTATTCCGATTGGTGAGTAAAACTATATCAGACAATGAGATTTACTAACAACATTAGGATATGTTTATCAACTTTTTAATATTTAATACTGTTATCTAATTTATTAATTAATATTCATCCTCCCCTTTTGCCTGCAACCGTAGGGCTCTGCCCGGACCTGCTGTGTGAAGTATATCTTAGTAGCGAAATGAAAATGAGCTGGAAGAGATGATGCCGTAAATAATGTACCTAAGTTGCTTCCTAAGAATCATATAACGTCCAAATCGAAACTTACAATTTCATTCAAGCTTGCTTATGATATTTTTAATTATATAAATTTTATATCAAAGTAAATATTAATAAATGTACATAAGTATATGTAAAAATTAATGTAACTACTGTATAAATTTAAATATAAACATAAACATAAACATATATGGAAATATAAACTAATTTAATAAAATTGAAATAAATAAATAAATAAATAAATAAATAAAACACATTGACTAGTACTAATTACTGGCTGTTTTGTACTCAATATATCCAGTAATATCATATGGATCCGTAGCATAAAAGGTAGAACGATCATATGGAGTTAGTTCAATCTTCTTTTCAAGTTTATCAACAAGATCAGGATTTGAAGTAAAAGATCTACCAACCATAACAATAGTTCTATCATCTTCATCAGCTACTTCTTCCGCAACCTCTGTTAAACCACCAGATCTTACAAGAACTCCTTGCCAAATATTACGAGCAAATTCATTACTACCAGAACTTTCAACATCAGAATTACCAACTACTCTTGGTTCTACTAAATCAATGAATGCTAATCTGTTACCATTTTGGCCACGTTTTTCAAGTTCAGAAATAACATATGAATACTGAGGAATAGGACTAACGCCATATTCCACTTCACCAAAAGTACTCCAAGGAGCAAGTCTAACAGCTACTCTTTCAGCACCAATTGCTTCAACTAAACCATCAATAACCTCAAGAATAAACCGAGCACGATTTTCAATTGAACCACCATATTCATCAGTACGATTATTAGTATTCTCATGTAAAAATTGATCAGGAAGGTAGCCATTAGCACCATGAAGTTCAACACCATCACCCCCTGCAGCAACAACATTCTTAGCCGCTTGAGCATAAAGTTGAACGTATTCCTTAATTTCATCTTTAGTTAAAGGACGAGGAGTAACACCAGTTTCTTTAGTTGCTATATCAGATGCTGAAACAACACCAGAGGTAATACCATCTTTTTCCAAAACACTAGGTAGCGCAACTCTACCAAGAGCCCATAATTGAGGGAAGATAAATGATCCTTTGCTACGAATTCCACCAAAGACTCTTCGAAAAGCGTCAATCTGCTGGTGATTCCAAATACCTGGAACACCATCATAACCGCCGGCTTTAGGAGAAATAAGAGTAGCTTCACCAACAATTAAAGTACCAGCTCTTTCAGATCTTTGCTCATAATATAGAGTATAAGCTTTTGAGGGAATATGATCAGGAGCCCTGAATCTACTCATAGGAGCCATTGCAACCCTATGTTCAAGAGTAACATTTCCTACTTTGATAGGAGTGAATAAAGTTGGAGTAGAAGTAACGGTCATTTTATGTAAATATGATTAATATTAAGAATGAATAGAATGATAATGATGATAACCATAGGAATAGTTGAGGAACACCATATATTTATATTAATTGGAACATCAAAAGATATGGCGATATCAAACATAATTATTAAGCTTAATAATGAATGGTGATACTTCAGAAATACTTGAAATAAATCATACAATGATGTCATGTTATGAACTTTGAACAATCATTGCAGCATGAGAGCGTTTGAAGCTTATCTCCGACAACTTCTGATCTTAAACCCAGTGTGAATTACTTCTAGAAGTAGCTGCTTATCCAATCCTCGACTAACTTATTTTGATATAACATCTTTGTCCCTGAAGTTCTAAAATGAACCCCCTGAGTATCATCAGTGGGCATCCGTTTGTACCGTTAACCCCGCTTCAGGAACAGGCTAGTGATGGCTTAACTCCACGGCGGATTTTTGCTACGCGGAGATTAAAAAAGCTTCTATGCATATTCCCTGCATGAAAAGACCGCGGTGCCCACTTTCTCCACTGTTCTATGTAAACATTATAGACCCTTTGAAAAGTATAAATAGAGGTTAATTGTCCTGATGATAGATTTATTCTTTTCGTTATCATTCAATATTATATCATCATTTAATTAACATCTAAATCATCTTTCAACTTTACTCTTAAACTTTATTACTATGTCATCTAACACTGTTTACTTCGTCTCTGGTGGTAACAGAGGTATTGGTCTTGCTTTAGTTAAGAAACTTTCCTCTATAGAAAACTCAACCGTTATTACTACTGCTCGTAATGTTGAAAAATC
>JAJMID010000118.1:0-27248 GCA_030583405.1 Sugiyamaella americana
ATTGGTAATATGAATTATATAGTTATATATTTTCTAGAAGTTTTAAATTGAAAAATTTGTTAATTAACAAGATTAATTTATCGCTTAAATGTGTGTATACGCGTTATTTATCGACGTTACGTTATATGGATCTAATATTTAGTAGCTATATATGTGAAAGGCAATCTTAGTTGTATAGGATCTAACTCCAACTTCAGAACATCTCGACATAAGAATTGTCGATCCGTTACCCACCAACCTGATGGATCCGGAATTCCAGGATTGGGACGGAATTACGTTAAGACTATATCATCAAGGTTGAGTTGAGAAGATCAAATAATGTGAAGTTTCCGTCATATGAGGTCGCACCTTATCTTGATCGTAGACGTTGTACAGAACATACAGCTTATATATTTCTATATACACTATATAGTTTAAAATATTAATATTAAATATAGGAATGATAGTATGTATAAAATAATTGTGCGTAACAAATTGCACAAACTCCGAAACTACAGTAAACACCGCGGATACAATTCAAATTAATAAATACATTAAGCAGATACAAAGTTAGCAACTACTCCATTAGCAACACAACTTGTTAATGAAGTATAATTCTTAAGCGGATTGTTCTGTTGTTCAGGTATTAAATTGATATCTTTAAAAGCTTGTAATATTCTTACAACTGTATAAGCAGTTTCAGTTAAAGCAAATTGTTGTCCTAAACAAATCCGTGGACCACCATTGAATGGAAGATAATCCCAATGATGGATTTTATTTTCAGCCCATCGTTCCGGACGGAATTCTTCTGCATCTTCACCCCAATATTTTGGATTACGATGAAGTGTATATACTGAGTATACTACTTGACAATCTTTTTTAACAAATACCGGTTGACTTTCATCAGGTCCTCCTCCAACTGGTAAAATAGTATCACAAATCGCAGTTCTAAAGTTCAATGGAACAATTGGATTTAAACGGAGAACTTCATTAATAACATGATTAAGATAAGTACATCTTTTCAAAGTTTCAAATGTAAGATTATCAGGAGTATCACCAAACTCCTCAAAAACATTTTCTCTAAGCTTCTTAAATACTCTTTTATCTTTAGCAAGATAAGCCATGATATAGGATAATAATGAAGCAGTGGTATCACGACCAGCTAATAGAATATTAAAAGATTGATCACGGATTACAGTGGCATCTCTAGTTTCTTTAGTAAGTTCATTTATAAAAATATATTGATTTTCATCAACTTTATGATCAGGTTCCAATGCTCTTCTTACAAAATAATCAACAAAAGTTTTACAAGTTCTTACATTAGCATAAAATTTTGGAAAGTTAATTAACCAATAAAGAGTACCAGCTTGAGCACGATAAGAAAGAATTTTTAAACAAAAATTAAAAGATTCAGCAAAATCAGCAGCTGAAACTGAACCACTAGACATAGTAGTTGGATTTAAATTTCTAGATTCATTTCCAAGTGAATTAACTGATTCACCAAATAAAAATTCTGTTGCTGTATCTAAAGTTAAATTATGAAATAACTTTTGTGCATCAAAATATTGACCATTTAAAGATTTCTCTTTAAAAAGTTCTATTAAGGTTGAAACATGATTATTAAGAGATTCTAATTGAGAGATTTGTTCTCTAGAAAATTGTGGTCTTAACATTGCACGCGAATGTTTCCATCCAACTCCACTTAATGTGAAGATTCCATCACCAAGTAAAGGAAAAAATTGTCTATGACGCAAACCAAGACTATAATCTTTAAAATTAGTAGCAAGAATAGTTTTAATATTTTCTGGATGAGTAGTTAGGATACTTGTTTCAAAATTAAGTTGCCCACGAACGGTTTCACGTCCTGAATCTTTCATAAGAGTTTGATTGAATTCTAATAATCTATTTTCATTTTTAGCTTTAAATAAACGAATGAATGCTGGAATACCAAATGGACGATCTAATTTTGTTGGAACAATACCGCAATTATGTTTTTTTGACAAACGTTTATATTGAAATTGAATATAAGTTTCACGAATGAGTAAAAGGATGATAGTTGAAGAGAAAATAATAAGTAGTCTTAATAAGATAGACATGATGAATAGTAGTTGTGGAAATTGTACTTTGATGACGGTGGAATTATAGTATGGTTGAAATAGCACCAATAATTAAACCAAGTATGAAATAGCTACTGCCAATCCTGGGTCTTCTGTCTCTATTCTTAAACTAGCCAAATTAGAATGAAAAGCCCCTATTCAATCTTGGCGAAGAAGTAAGAACTTACTATTTACTAACAAATAATACGATAGTATTATAGATGGTTATAAAATATATATTTTTCAAATATCCCCCCAATTATATATAAAATACAAAGACTATAAATGATCGCTGTCGGAAGTTAAATAAATTCGGTTTATAGGAACAAACTGTATGCATGTGAAATCAAAAAGTAGCGAATAACGTTAACTGTTGTTAGTGATAATTGTTGATACCCGTAATGAATATAAGGTTTCAATCAGTACGACCCCTCTTTTAATCCTCTTTCACTTTCACTTTCTCTTTCTTTTTCTTTTTCAACTTTCCCCTTTCTCTTTTTTTATCTTGCTTATTTGCAAATCTCGTCCCCTCGACCAGTTTATTTGGTATTCCGATCGCCTGTTAAGTTTTATCTCATAGTAGAATAAATGTGGAGATATTTTATTATAGTGGGTTTATCTCCTGATACCCTGCATAGAAATAACGTCCTTATTACTATCTTGGGTTAGAAATGAACGGGAGTTTGTAGGTTGATGCAATGTCGGAGCTTTTTATTTCCACAAGCGATCTTATATGAAACGTTGAATATTTGCAAGTAGGGTCAAGCTGGAGAGTATTGATTAATATAAATTTGTTAGTTTAGAAATTTTATCAAATATATACTCCTGTTCTTAAACTGCTAGCTAACCAGTAGTTTGAGAACATCTAATATTACATACTTCTTACAAGGACTGGAGTTTATGGTCATAACCAGTTTCTCTGTCTATCTTTTATTCGGATTAATAACCATCCGTTAGAAGGCGTTAAGTGTTGTTTATAACCAACTTTAGATCGATGATCATAAACTGGGGTAAAACCATCCCATTATTACATGATCCAGATAAAGGTAGATCACCGTAGGTGGTATACTTGGGTATAACCATCTCAGGACTTTACGCCAACTAGTTATTAAGCTTTTAGTAATTAACGTTATCAATTGTACAGAATAATATCGGTGCCTGCAGTGGTCTATACTAAGTATATGAATCTGTTATTAGAGTGTAAATACTGTTAATTGCTCACTTTAGCTCTTCGATTTAATTTATTAGCACTTAGGATCCACCACTAAATTAAGCAGTATTCTGCGGAATACCGCTATCGCTATCCCGAGGCTTGCTGTATTTACCAAGAGGTATAGCAACCACAGTTACTGCTTGCCAATATCTCGAAGACTATAGCTATAGAGTAGCTTACGATCGGATACTGCGATATCTTGCTCTCAGACTCCGTTCAGAATGCAACCCGCCGGAGTATACAATCTGCATAACTGATATTTTTTGATAATAGTAATATAGTGAAGAACATAGTCTATAACAGCCTGTGGCATGCCAATGTAGATCATAATTTTATGTGTATTATAATAAATCCAATTAATAAATTTAATATAGTAATATGTTAACCCCTCCGGAATCATTTGGTTGTGTTGAGGATGGCATATATAGATGTTCATCGGTTAATCATGTAAATTTACAATTTATTAAAACTCTTGGATTAGGAGTTATAATCTCATTGAATGCTGATAGACCATCTAAATTATTAAGGAATTATTCACAAGAAAATTCAATTCAATTAGTTCATCTTGGAATTCAACCATGGAGAACTGCATCAGATTGGAGACTATTAGGGAAGGAATTATTACAAGATAGTTTAACTTATGTTATTGATAAGAGAAATTATCCAATTCTTATAATGGATGGAACAAATGCATTTGTTGGAATATTACGGCGAATTCAAGGATGGACATATTCATCAATAGTAGCCGAATATAGAGTATTTGCAGGAGTTAAAGCGCATTATATGACTGAAATCTTTCTTGAAATGGTAGATATTAAATGTATATCACATGAAGAAGCAGCTAAAAGACGTAAAAGTATTGAAAGAGAACAATATCGTCGGCAATCATTAACACCATTACAATCTGCTCCTAGTGCAACATCTACATCGAATACAACAAGCAGTACGACAAAGGGTAGTAGCCAAATTGTACTTCATACTCCACCTGATGATGTTCTCCCTGATTGGTTCATCCGCCAACGAGCGTTATGGTAGAGAATATATAGAAGGTATTTGAATGTAAATATAGTATTGCAAAACCAGTAGGTGAAGATGAATTAAAACCACCATCACTGAACTCTCTTTGTTAGTGTTAAACATCACCTCAAGTGGAACAGGAATGGCCGTGTGGAAGAGTCTCATTATATCAACTGGGTAGGATAGTTGTTTGGTCAATTAAACTTATGTAAACCACCTTTATCAAGAGCCTCCTCTCTAAATAGGACGATTTGCTCTCGATCTGCCTGAATTATCACAACTTCGATCCATAGCTACATCTCAGCTTATTCTCTCCCCGCGGAGCGGGGCTACGGGTCTGGGCAGAGCCCAGCCGCCGGAGGCAGTTTGAAATAGATTTACAAAAACAAAATGTATTTTTAAATATCTTAATTATGCTTTATGATTAGCTTTTTCATCAGTGTCAATATGCCATACAACATAATTAGGTAGACCAATTACTCGATAACCAGCTCGTTTGGCCATTTTTGCAAAACCTTCAGTTTCTGCTTGATTTTCAAATGGATATGCAGGGAAATTAATTCCAGATCTATGAACATCAGCTTTAACTACAATATTAACACCACCAACTCCATCAAGTTCAATTTCTTCATTATTATCATATCTCCAATCTCCCATGCGGGCCATATATTTACGTTCAGTAACATATTGTGGATAACCTTCAACAATAACGGCATCTTTTGGTAATGAAGCTTGTAATTTACGACCCTTATCAGATTCGACCCATGAGTTATAATCGAATCTACCTTCAACGTCCTTTCCATCAACAAATCTATGAAACCAAATGTTTGGGACTATTATATCAGTGTTATGTTTAATAAGATCTTCAATGATTGTATCAGCGTTTTCAACAATATCAACATCTCTCCACATGACCCATGAATGATAGGGTTTAAGTGAAGTTGATAAAAGATAGTTACGAGCCCTTGCCATGTTCATTCTTCTTGGTGCTTGGTGTTCAAACTTATGTCTTTCTTCAACATTAAGATTATCAAGTGAATTATAACCAAAATCTTTTTTAATAATTTCAATTTTATTAAATGGATTTGGACGAGATTGAATGTTATTCACTTCATTTGTTAAAATAGATAACGTTTCATCAGAAGTGTCAGAAATGAGAAATCCCAAATCTATTAACTCATGCGGATAAGATAATGCCATTAAGAGTTCAAAATATTTTGTTAAATAAGGAGCAGCGTCTCGTAGCGGAGTAAGGATTAATACTCTTTCTTGATTTGTAATTGCATCTTTTGTTGACACGACTGTGTTTAAATCTAGCAAGTTGATTGTATTGGATTTATTGTGTTTTAATTGATCAATTACTAAAGGTTTATGAGTATTGAATTCAACAGGTGTTGGGGAGTTACGATGCCAATCTGAATAAGAATTTGTATCCATTTCAAATGGAGTCATTGCTGGTCCAAAGCAATGAAATTTATTGGCTTGTGAATGACCAGAAGAAATAGACGAGAGAAGAAAGTAACTAATAAATGTTGCAATAGTAATATATATTATTCTTCCTTTTGTAAAACATGCTTTTAAAATTGATGGAACTTCATTTTTTGGAGGGATTCTTGAAGTATATTCTGATAAATTCAATTTGTCAAGTTTTGTTTTCGATGCCAGAGCTTCATATTTGTTAGACAAATTTTTGTAAGAAAACATAGCAAAATGGGGGGGAGGCCGAGAGGGCAGAAAAATGAATAGATATGAGGAAAAAATATATAGAATAGCTTATATGTATAGATCAGTAGATAGACGAATTAAGATAAATTAAAACGTTTTGATGTAGATTTCCAAAATATCGCGTTGTATGTATGAATAGGAGATAAATTTCCATATTACGAAAACTGTAAAAACTGCGCTATGGTTAATGTGCCCGAAGGGCATTTTTTCTTTGCAGGCTATATAATACACTGTTATCAGGTTATCGCAACTGTTAGGCCTAATCTCTCTCTTCGAATATCTGCACCTATGTATGTCTCATTAGTGATGGGAGATTGCCATAACGTTTAAGTCAAGGTTAACGTTGATCCCTATAATAATGTTTAGCGCGCGCAACATCTGGGACTGCGGGCAGTGTTTGTTGCTATAACTTAACGTCGAGCTACCACCGAAATTTAAATTTGAAACTCCCAGCTCACCTACACACATGTGTTAGGGTTAGGGATAGACTGAAAGGACTTTTCATGCAGACAATCAACTCAAATTTAGAAAATGTCTTATAGGGGTTGCCTTATTATTCGAGGTTTGAGACATCCCAAAGGAGCTTTTTCCCGTTCGTTCACTGCCGTTCGTTCACTGCTGGCTGGCCCTTGTCAAAACTGCAGTACTATTTTTGACATTCGTATGTGTTTAGCATCTTTGCGAATCCTTTGCCCAGTTGGAATGAGATTCAGGGCAATCCTGGTGGTTACGGGTAGGAGTATACAATTGATAGGGCTATATATATTTATAGCTATTTAGTTGTTACCTTAAATAGTAGAGTTCAACTGCTGCCTGAGGGGGGTTTCTTGCCCTGTGGACACAATATATGCGTCGACAGGAAATCAGAAATCAGCAAGGATCAAGCTTAAGAATGCTTGGCATTATTAGGATCGAGGTTACGCATATATAACGGTAAATTTTATAACCACCTTAGACAACTAAGCTGAATGCAATCGATTTGACACTATATAATAGGGAGAATAACTTATTCTTAAATAAATTAAATTAAAATCCACTGGCCGGCGGAAACTGTACCCCACGCAAGACAGAAAATATCTTTTTATTAAGGTCCATCAACAGATCGCCAGGGAAGCTCAAGCATGATTTTGAATCACGTGAGTTTTCATGACCATCGATGGTGATGTTATTATCCGACATTAACGCAAAGATAATTTAAGAGATGTGCTGGTTTAAGTAAACAAAGCCATAATACTGTAAGGGATAATAAGACTATAATATTTTGCTTTCTGTCACGAAAGTCCCACAACTTCCTCGCGAAGCGAGGAACAACGGGTCCGGGCAGAGCCCGGCCGCCGGAGGCAATGTCTAAGATACGGCTGATCGACAGGGGAGTGGAGAGATTCCAAGCTTAGCCTCAAGGAAGCTTATGAAATATATATATGACCAAGCAGATATATTTATCTAATAACTATAATGATAATTCCTGCAATTAGCATTCAAGATAGTGCTTTGGATGTAATATCTGAAGTAGAAAATCAAAAAGTAGTTCATGATTCATTTTGGGTTGGATGGGAAGATATTTCAAATGATATTGAAGTTTATAATTTAACTGAATTGCGAAGTACAGGAGCAATTGATGTTAAGAAGAGAAATAATAATCAATTATCGATTATTTATGAACAAGATAAATCAGCAATTGTTCAATTTCCTAATAAGAAATTAACAAATTACCAATCTTCACAATCGATTTCAAAAAGTCTTCCAACAATTACAACCATTGATGTTTCACCAGATGGGGAATTTTTATTAGTTGGTAATAATGAAGGTGGTTTGGATGTTTTATCAGTTAAAGATAGAGGGAAAATTATAAGAAGTTTATCGGGTCATAAAGTTCATACAACATTAGGAAGATTTTTTCCATCTGGGAAAGTAGCATTATCAATTGGATTAGATTTTGAAATTAAAATTTGGAATATTATCGATGGATCAAATACAAAATCATTAACTCGCGGTCATAAAGATCATATTACTGATATTGGAATTATTGAAAGAGGTCGAAATATTGTTTCTGGTTCAAAAGATAGTACTGTTAAATTATGGGAATTAAGTAAAGGAATTATAGGAGATTTTAATGCTCCAGCATCAGTCACAGCATTAAGTATATTAGGAGAAACAAATTTATCCCCAGAAATACCAGATCCTAATAGTAATGAAAGTAAATATGGAGTTGATGGAAAAATCGTTGCAATTGCAATGGATTCATTAAATACCATTAGTTCATGGGATTTACGAACAAATCAATCAGCATTTAAAATTCAGACTGAAAATCCAATTTCTTGTATTTCTTCTCAAAATAATTATATTCTTATATGTGGCGATACTAAAGGTCAATTATCAACATGGGATATTCGAAATCCTTCAACATCCCTTTCATCAATTAATAGATCTTCTAACATAGTATTCAATTCATTAACAACTACATCCAATTTCATTATATTCTCTGGCGAAGGTGAAACAGATTCAATTAAATTAAATCTATCATCACCCAATAATTTCGATCTTTCAACTTGCTCTCCCATTCATTTAATAGGAGGAACTGAACCCATCAACTCAACCGCTTATAATCATTTAACTTCAACAACCTTCGTTGCTGGAAAACAAAGTACTATATTTTCTTACCAACATTAATTTATTTAACTTATTCCATCTCATATGCCTCCGGCGGCCGGGCTCTGCCCGGACCCGTTGCTCCTCGCTACGCGAGGAATACACAGGAGCATCTACATTCTTGTAAGACAGCATCTAATAGGACCAAGAGATATATTATCTGGCTGTTGTGCTAAGTTTAAATTTCGGTTGATTTCCCCACAACCTCATTCTATAAGCGAGAAGTAAAGGGAGTTATCTTCCCTTTTTCAAATGAGGATAATAAGCATATATTAAATTAGTTCTACCATCGAAACCGATGTTGAATACTGTAGTCTTAACGTTACCTGCATTATAAGTATCTCTGCGGAGCAGAGCAACGGGTCCGGGCAGAGCCCGGCCGCCGGAGGCATGTGGAACCGATATATGCGAAACAGAAAGATTATATTATATAACTAAAAGTGATTATGAACTACTCCTAAGCATCAATAAGGTTTGCTTCTTCTTCTTCTTCCTCTTCTTCATTGGAATTATCTTGAACTCCTTTATTACTAGCTCTGTCATAAAATTCATCTAGAATCTTTGGAGAAATACGATTTAAAAGCTCTTTTGGATAAATTCTTAAAAGAGACCATGCTTGATCAAGAGATTCAAAAATAGTACGGTTTTCGTAATTACCTTGAGCAATGAATGTTTTTTCGAATTTTTCTAAAAATTCTAAGGAGAGTTTATCTTCAGTTGAAAGAGCTTCTTCACCAACAACTGCTTTCATGGCTGCTGCATCACGACCAATGGCGTATTTAGCATACAATTGATTGGATACATCTCCATGATCTTTTCTTGTCATACCTTCACCAATAGCTGCCTTCATAAGACGGGATAATGATGGTAATACATTGATTGGTGGATAAATACCTCTATTGTGTAATTGACGGTCAATAGAGATTTGTCCTTCGGTAATATAACCAGTTAAATCAGGAATTGGATGGGTGATATCATCATTAGGCATTGTTAAAATTGGAATTTGTGTAATTGATCCATTTCTACCTTCAACTCTACCAGCACGTTCGTAAATAGTTGATAAATCTGTATACATATAACCAGGATAACCACGTCTACCAGGAACTTCTTCTCTTGCAGCAGAAACTTCACGAAGAGCATCAGCATACGATGACATATCGGTTAAAATAGTTAAAACATGACGTTCAGTTTGATAAGCTAAATATTCAGCTGTTGTTAATGCTAAACGTGGAGTAATAATACGTTCAATTGTTGGATCATTAGCTAAATTAAGGAATAAAGAGACTCTTTCTAAAGATCCATTTTCTTCGAAATCTTGTTTGAAAAATCTTGAAGTTTCTAAATTAACACCCATAGCAGCAAATACAATTGAGAAATTATCTTCATGACCATCATGAACATCTTTAGTTGGACGGACCAATGATGCTTGACGACAAATTTGTGCAGCAATTTCGTTATGTGGTAAACCAGATGCTGAAAAAATTGGAATCTTTTGTCCTCTTGCAATTGAATTCATTGTATCAATTGCTGAAATACCAGTGGAAATCATTTCTTCTGGATAAATACGACTGAATGGGTTGATAGGAGATCCATTAATATCTAAATAATCTTCTGCTAAAACTTTTGGCCCATTATCAATTGCTCTACCAGAACCATCAAATACTCTACCAAGTACATCTTCAGAAACAGGAATTTTTAAATTTTGTCCAGTAAATTCAACTCTTGTCTTTTTAACATCAATACCTGAAGTACCTTCAAATACTTGAACAATTGCTCTATCCCCTTTAACTTCTAAAACTTGACCTGCTCTTGCAGTACCATCTGGTAATGTTAAATTAACAATTTCATTGAAACGAGGAAATTTAACATTTTCTAAAATAACTAATGGACCATTAACACCTGCAACTGTATTATAAGTAATACGAGGTTTAATTCTAAAGTCTTGAGTGACTGCCTTTTTGTTTAAATCAACTAAAAGATGTTAGATGGGTGGTTCTCTTATTGTCTCCCTTAATGTCTCCCTTAACACTTAACAAGGGCCCGAAAAATTCTCTTAAAAGTTTTCTAATCGCTCTCTACAATCAACTTACAAAGCTCTTTATTACTCAATTGTGCCTCTGCTTTAACGGACATCTTCTTTTAAAACTCAATTGCTGTTCCTTTTGTTTCTATCGTAGACAACGAATTTGGTTTTAACCTGTGGGTGAGGATGATTAGGAGATTAGCGAACCAAATCATTGTTGACCAAAGGCTGCGCTTTGATATGCGGCGCTAGATTGGACGTACCCTTACCCGGTTGCACGTGATCACGCCTTGAGTTGGGTGCGTCGGTGGGAAACATGATCCGGCGGAAGCTAAGATAGTGGAAGCAGAGTATATTATTTATCGTAAAGTTATATGCTGATGGGAATCAGCACTATATTGATGTATAACGCTATAACATATATAAGTGACAAAATAAATAAATTAATAATTTAATATATATACATTAGGACCCAGTAGGTCCTTGTGGATCTTTACTACTAATTGAAGATACCCTCTCAGAGGGCCACTCAATAGTAGGCTCTTCAATGGAAATATCTACTGATTCAGGAATTGCTTCTTTATCAATAACATTCCACTCTGCTGAGCCACCACTGATATCTAAATACATTTGAGTTATAATATAATCATGAACAGATGGTAGATCAGGAATAAATTGATTAGTAGCTAGAGAAGAAACTTCATCTGGTGGTGGGGTTGGTGTTGATGAAGATGATGGTTTTTCTTCCGTTACGGTAGGTTCCGTACGTATATTGCATATCAATGCTAAGGTTTTATTAATTTGAGCAATATCTTCAGGGGATTTCAAATGAATTCCTTTAGCATTAGCAATAAAAGCTAGATCTAATGCTAACATTGCTAATCCCTCAGCATATAATTCAAATTGACGGGGCTTCTTCTGTGCAAAAGTATGTACCGTTCTATCCACGTATAAAGTTATCTTATCTATTCCAGGACGAGATATACGAGGAAAAAGAGAATGAGCTAGAGATACTTCATATGGTAATTTTAAACCCATATAATAAGATAATAGAATTGAAAGGGATGCTATTCTTTCAATAGATGCATTTATGGTGATATGAGAATAATGACCTAATATTGATAAATCAGGAACGACATTAAATCCAATCAGTATATCATATTGTCTTGCAAATGAGATATTGGAGGGTAGTGGAGGAAGATCAGTTGGAGGAGATGGGTTACTGTGGTTATCTATAATATCCTGTTTATGAGATTGGGTACGAGAATTAGATCTTGAATTAGGACTACCACTCGATAATCTATGTTTATCCTTCTCTTTACTATTAACTTTATCAGAACCTTTATCGCTCTTTTCAGGTTTTAATAATCGATCTCTCTTTCTTCTTACTTTTCGAACGCCAAATAATAAACAAATATCACGAACGCGTTTAATTTGTAAACTTGTTATTGGAATATCCAAATTATTAATTTCATTATTAGCTTTAATAATCTGATTACTAACATCATCCTTTTGCTTGTTATAATATTGATCCAACCTTACTTTAAGAATATCAAGGTTTGTTCTTCGTTGCTCATTAATAGCTCTTTGTTTAATAATCTTAGCAGTGATTCCTTCTATTGATTCTTTTGAATTCCAAATATGATCGTTAATAGTTTGTAATCTAAGCTGTAAATTTAATATTCTTGTGGAGAGAAGTTTTGTCCAATTATGAGAATGTGAAGTACGATGAGGTGATTTTATATCATCAGTAGTAGATAAATCAGTAGGAGGTGGTTTAATTCCATCATGATCAATCTTATCATATTTCAAATCATCATTAATCAAATCATTAATATCATCTCTAAGTGAAGCAACTTCTGACATAACATTAATAAGACTGATTTTTTCTCCTAATGTTGAATATGAAGCACAAGATCCACATAAGAACCGTTTTTCAGTTTTATTATATCCAAGTGAGTTTGGGTGTGAACCACAAATCCCACAAGAAACTGGAGGACTCATGGTTGATAATTGAGGGTGATGTAATGGTTGAGATGAATAGGAGTAGAAGGTGAGTAAGAATAGTCGTCTGAATAGAGATTTAGGAGTTATAAATTACCAAAGACATGAGATTGAAGGGAGAATGGTAAATATATTGAACTTGTTGATATATATTCTTATTAATTTATTCTTAATTTATTCTTATTATTCTATTTCTATTAGCTTATATGTATTAACTTATATAATATTATTATACACTCTGATCAGCTGTACCTACTTACGGTCATAAACGGCTGTTATTGCTTATCGTTATCAGATAAGGAATCATCTTCCTAACCCACAAAGAAATTAACATTGTGAGGAAGGCAAGATTGGCCAGCGGAACGATGTCTTAGGCGGTAAGGTCTATGGGTGGTGGTGGTCCGATCTAAGATCAGGTGAATGGAAATGAAAATGACAATGAGAATGAAAAGATAACAATAATATCTATCAACGATTATGATAGTAATAAAAACCTACGTCAACACTACCCTTTTCAAAGGAAAGATCAATTAAAAATAGATAAACAAAATAAATAACAAATAAATGAATGATTTTTTTAACAAATAATGCATTTTGATTTTTCATCAGTTGGTGTAGTATGTTCAATTTCAGCAATAAGTGTACTAAAAGCTTTATCAACATTTAAATTAGTCTTTGCAGATGTTTCAACAAATGGGATATTTAGTGATGAAGAAAGTTGATGACCTTCTTGAGATGTTACTTGACGATGAGCTTCATCAATATCACTTTTATTACCAACAAGAACCATTGGAAGTGAATCAGTACCAGTAGCATTTAAAATCTTATCTCTTATAATTGGAATCATATCAAAAGATGCTCTGGATGATACTGAATATACAAGCATATAACCATGAATACCAATTAATAACTTTTGGGACATAATGGAGAATTCATCTTGACCAGCAGTATCAATAATTTCAGTAGTATATTCAATACCATTATGAACGATTGATTTAGAAAACTGATTTTCTATTGTTGGATAATAAGATTCAACAAAATGTTTTTCAACAAACTGTACTGTTACTGTTGATTTACCAACTGCTGAAGCACCAACAATAGCAATCTTGCGTGCTCTCTCTGGACTAGTCATTATGAGGAATAAGATTAAGAATGAAATGAAATGAAAAATCTAATAAATACCTTGAATTATATATGAAAATAAAAACTATCAAATAAGCTTGCTCCTGTTTAATTTATAACTTCGTTTGTTTTATATCGAACGTTTTACAAAACAAAGTAAGATCCTTTCTAAAACTCTATTATATGTATAAATTAATAATATTGGACTCTCTCCTGATTGAATCGATGAAGATAAAAGAAAGTTTGGTTAGCTGTTAGAAGTTAACTTGAGTATTTTTCTGATTTTAGTTTTTTTTTTATAGGGATTGCTTGCTTTTTTTCACGACCGTTGAAAATGAATATCACTAACGTTAACTGAATCAAAAAAGAGATAATTTGGAGTAATAATTTGCAGTGATTGTTTGCAGTGATAACTTTGCAGCGGGAAGAGATTCCGATTTGAAAAGCCGTTCGATGCGGTTATACTACCCTTTAAGAGAATGGGTGGGGGGTAGTGAAGTAGCTATAGGTAGTTGTTAGCGATAAGAGATAAGATCAGGTGGAGAGGAATTTGGATATAATAGTTGCTGGTGGTTAGTTTTATGGTGAGAATAAAAGCATCATGAGGTGAAGTTAATCATAAGATCCAATATATAACGAACGACAAGACAACATAGCATACGCAGGAGTATAAAAGCTTCTATTATTATTTCTATTAAGGTAAGGTTATCTCTATCATGGGCGTATAGATAAAACGTGGAACGCTGAGGTGGAACGGGGAATGTACTGCGCAAAGCAGCAGTATAGTTAACGGTAACTGCTGGGCCGACCCCTTAATAACGTTAGAAATAACCCCCCGGATATGAAAATTATATGTATAATTTATATAATTTATGATTTATGGGTTGTATTATTTTTATCTAAAACGCCATATTGAATAGAATTTACATACGTGAATTATATTTACATTCATGATCATTCAATTATCGATAACTAATTTCAATCTAAATAGAGATAAATTTGATCATCGTTTATCATATTCGATAACGTTTGGCGGTTAGGTTTTCATAGCGGTACTTCAGTACTTAACGATCGAATTTACTATCGCGGTAAAAGAATTTTACCATCGGGTAAAAAAAGGTGGCTAATTTGCGAGGAATTTAATCGATCTTGAAATAATATAGTGGCTGATCAGATAACAAATGATGTACATAAAACGTTAACTTTAACTGTTAAGTTATAATATTCTCCCAGCTATTTGCATTAACGTACACTTGTTTCGTAGTTCGATCGATTTCATCGATATATATTCTTTTCTTTGTTTCAACTATTATAATGGTTATCAAGATTAAGTTTGTTAGTATTCATTCATGTAAACGCGTTTAATCGTATTATGAAACTATCTATATTATCTAAGCAGAGTTATACAGTAAATACAAAAATATATATTAGTTAGCAATAGATGCTCAAACGATGTAGTAAGTTCACGTGACTATCATCATCACCTTCGCTTTTGATCAAGGACCCTGACATGCGAGATAAACTTTACCCAACATGCATACCTTATCGGGATCTCAGATCGAACTTTGACGTGAAGGTAAATATGTAAATGGCGATAAGAACATCACCCCACGTTACCCCACAAATCATATATAAAGAGATCAAAGTGAATATATATTCTAGATTAAAAGTTTATTCAATGAGATATCAATTTTGTTTGTAATTGTTATACTTGGAGTTAATAATATTTCTACTGTTTACAATTACTATTTGTTAAAAGAGGACCAACTAGGAGATCTTCACTATGACTTAGTTACAACCAACTTCAAAATAACCCACTTTCTTACATACCACTTTCTCCTAAAATCTCCGATACATTAGAACTATCACCTTATCGTTGTTCACCATTTATCTTATCGTTATCACTTACGCTCAATACCTTACAATCCACCTTACCATTGCGTCACCCCTAATTAATGCCGCCGATATTACTCCCGGCAGCGCTACGCCATTTAATCTGGGCAATGCAACCAACAAAAGTAATTCAAAATATAATTAACTGTCACAATATAAGCTAATGGCGTTTAACGCAACGTTAATCCTCATTACCATCTTCTATTCCACTAATGATTACCGACAGATACCCGCCGTTTAACATTAACCACTGTATTCAGATTATATTCCTCGACCAACAACCGCTCTATTTCCGCTAAATTATGAGTAATTATAGTTACATTTAGTTCAAATTTCTAGACTCTTTTTTTTACCGCTTATACGACTGCTAGCTATTATCGATCAATAATCAACGCAAAACTTAGTCCTCCGACCTTACGGCGCTCGGTGATAAATTTCAATTTTCTTATTCATTAACAAAATTATTCAACTCCACACCTCCACACCTCCACACCTCCACATCTCCACATCTCCACATTACTCCATACAAATCTCAAACATCCTTCTGACCGAAAAACCTTACAAATATTAACAACACCGGATCATCTACCTCACCGCATCCGTCCATCGGCCGACCCCGACCTCCCCTGACATCAACCCCTGATTCTTAATGTTCCAATTTGGATATTAAATTATGCACACCCAACTCCGACTCCCCGAGCACGAATTCACAACTATCTTTACAAACCAAAGTACTAAAACCGAATCCCGTAACAACCCCGATTTAATCCTAAATCTTCACAATTTTGAAAACTTTAACTTTATATTAAGCTCTCTACTTTACTCAATTCACTCACTTTATTCTTAACTTTCTCTTTGCCTCTTAACCTTCTCTTTACCTTCCTTTTACCTTCTCTCTCCCCTTCTCTTATCCTTCTTCCCTTCCACCCTTAGCTCATGAATAAAGTTCCTGCCGTGATAACCGGCAGATCTACATGCATTAACCAACACAAAGAAGCGTCTAAAAAGTAAGTACGCATAAAAAATTATTCCGTACCATCTATGTGATCGGCGCTGAACTCAACATAGTAATAACAAGAAGGATTTAAATCTGAACAAATCAATTGGTTGTTAATAAGTTTTAATTCTGGACTATTTATTGCGCTTAAAGTAATAGTTATAAATACCCCAGATTTGAATTTCAATTGTTATTTTAATTGGACTCCGATTGGTATTTTTGTGTCGATTCTATCCGAACTCTTTGTTAGTGTTGAAGATCATTTGTCTTATATCGAAATTAGTTTCTCGATTTTTTAATTGTTAATATTTTAATCTTCTTTGTATTCATTAATTGTCCCATTCCACTTCAATGAGTGCTATTCTTAAAACTCGTATTAGAAATAAAGCTCTTCTTAGTAAATTAAGAAAACCTGAGGAATTGATTCCTTACTTCAAGCATGGTCAATATATTGGTTGGTCAGGTTTCACTGGTGTAGGTGGACCAAAAGTTGTTCCAAAGGCTTTAGCTAAACATGTTGAAGATAATAATCTTCAAGGTCAATTAGGTTTTAACCTCTTTGTTGGTGCTTCTGCTGATGTTGATATTGAATCGAAATGGGCAGAACTTGGTATGTTACTTAGAAGATCACCTCATCAAGTTGGTAAGCCAATTGAAAAGTCTATTAATGCTGGTAAGACTCAATTCTTTGATAAACATTTATCAATGTGGCCACAAGATCTTACTTATGGTTACTATACAAGATTTAAAGAGAATAATAACCTTGATATTTCAATTATTGAAGCTACTGCTATTGATGAAGATGGTGGACTTATTCTTGGTCCTTCAGTTGGTGGTAATCCTGAATTAGTTGCTACTTCTGATAAAGTTATTGTTGAATTAAATACTGCATTACCATCTTTTGAAGGTTTACATGATATTAATATGCCAGTTGCTCCACCATATAGAACTCCTTATAATGTTACTACAGTTTCTGATAGATTTGGTACAAGTGCTTTACCAATTGATCCAGAGAAGATTCTTGCAATTGTTGAATCAGATGCACGTGATACCGTACCTGAAAATACTCCTTCAGATGCAATGTCAAAAGCAATTGCTGGTCATTTAGTTGAATTTTTCCAACATGAAGTTAATCTTGGTCGTATGCCAGAAAATTTACATCCTTTACAATCTGGTATTGGTAATATTGCTAATGCAGTAGTTGAAGGGTTAGCAGAAGCTCATTTTGGTAGTTTGAATGTTTGGACGGAAGTATTACAAGATTCTTTCCTTGATTTCTTTGAATCTGGTAAACTCGATTTTGCAACTGCCACTTCAATTAGACTTACCCCTGGAGGTTTTAAAAGATTTTTTGAAAATTGGGATACATTTTCCAAGAAATTACTTCTTAGATCTCAAGCAATTTCAAATCATCCAGAATTAATTCGTAGATTAGGTGTTATTGCAATGAATACTCCAGTTGAAGTTGATATTTATGCACATGCAAATTCTACTAATGTTTCTGGTTCAAGAATGCTTCATGGTATTGGTGGTTCAGGAGATTTCTTAAGAAATGCTAAACTTTCAATCATGCATACTCCATCTGCTAGAGCAACCAAGAAAGATCCATTTGGTTTATCATGTATTATCCCATTTGCAACTCATGTTGATCATACTGAACATGATCTTGATATTTTAGTAACTGAGCAAGGATTAGCTGATTTAAGAGGTTTAGCACCACGTGAAAGATCAAGAGAAATTATCAACAAATGTGCACATCCAGTTTATCAACCAATTCTTAATGAATATCTTGATAGAGCAGAATTTGCAATGAGAAAGAAAGGTGCATTACACGAACCACATATTCTTAAAGAAGCATTCAAGCTTCATATTAATCTTGAAGAAAAGGGAACTATGAGAATTGATAGTTGGGAATAATTCTTGTATATATAAATATATATATAAAGTTTACATAAGGGCATATATTGTAAATTACATAATTTTTTATATAGTTTTTAAAAATTTCTTAAAATTTTCGTTAATAATATCAGTTCCTTGTTTTAAATCCCACTTATAGTGGTTATTTATAACATTTACTGAATCTAAGATATAAGAATCCATTATATCCCCGGCTTCGTGATAATCGGATTCGGATAAAACGATCTGCGGGGGAACACGATTAAGTAATTTTTCAGCTCGTTCTTCATTAGTTATATTAATTAAAACAGAGCAAGAAATAAATATTCTATTTTTCAATGACTTTGACTTTAACCAGTTACTAGCTAAATATTCTCCACTTCCTGAATATGAATGCAAGCAGATATTAGAATGACAACCGCTTGTTCCTAATACTTTTGAAATAGAAGTAAATACTGTATTGTGGCAATTAACACCATGAACTGAAACTGATCTTTGTAGTTCAGCAGCAATCGCTAAGATTCGTTCAAATATTATTACTTGATGATTAAGGTCAACTCTATATGGACTTAAAGTTCTCCTTTGAGTGCCAGTTGAAGATTCTTCAGGTTTAATGAATTCTGGTAAACGAAAAGATCGATCAAGACCCAATTCGCCAACAATTGCATGAGGATATTTCAATAATAACTTACGTATTTTATGTAGATGTTCATTTAACGATGAAGGGAATGGCAATGTCTCTATAAATTCATCAGAAGGAGTAGGAATAAGTACTTTTTTATAATGATCTAATTTAGAAGTTGGTTTATCACCAACATAGAGTTTATGACTAAACCATGGATGATAGCCAAAAGCAGGTATTACTTTATTACCATATTTCTCTGCTGCTAAATCAACAATATCAATATCATTCAAATTGGTGGACATGAGTATTAATTTTGAAGCATTCATAGAATTGATACAATCAAGAGTATCGGGATGATCCGTAGGATGACAATGAGCATCTATTAGAATGATATCGTTCATTTGTGATTTGGTTATTTGATTTGAGATTATGAAGAGAGTTTAAAACATGATTTCCTTATTAAGTGATCGACAGTGGAGTAGGATGTCAAGGTAAACGAGCAAGTGAGAGTGCAAGTGGTAGTATTTCTTAAAAGTAAGACTGGTAAGTGATGATATAAAATAATTAATTAGTGAATTCAATTCTGTAGATGGATTGATATCGATATCGATCAATTAATATATTAATTGCTGATCGATCAATCTGTTATATATAGAGTATGTAGTTAGAAGCCCAATATATATACAAACTGGAGCAAAAGGTTTAGAGAGTTTTGAACAATATAGATTATAAATTTAACTTATATAATATATAATACACATAAAAATACACAATCCAATCAGATCTAACGTAATAAGTGATAGTGTAACATTAATTAATCATTAAATATCTTTGAAAATAGTAAGAACAATAGAGAGACATAATCAGCTGATAGAGGTTAGGGCAACTTATCGGATTTATTCTAAAATCTCAAAATGGATTTATATAAAATGAAAATAAAAGTTGATAAATGATTATCGATGATTGAAGATAAACTTAGCGTAAATAATATTACTAATATTATTACCGTTCGATAACATTAACTATAGAAAACTTCTATTCAGCTACTATCTGTAAATCTCACCTCTTATCTCAGAATCAGATCAGCATTTGGAAGTACGGCTAAAAGATAAGGAAAGATACGAAGAAGATCAGATAGAGACTTGAATCTTTTTTTGTTTTTAGTTTTGCTTATGAACATCTAACTATGGTTGGTGGAGACCTAGAAAGACGGTATATTCCTCCATGGAGGGAGCCATATTTAATTGGAATAGCAGGATGTAGTGGAAGTGGTAAAACATCTATTGCAGCATCAGTACAAAAAAAATTAAATGTAAGACATGATGAATCGGTCCTTGAGATCAATCTAAGCATACAGAAGAATAGACGAAGAAGGATGCAATTGTCTCTATAAATAAACTAACAAACTAGGTTCCATGGACAATTCTTCTTTCTATGGATAATTTTTATAAACCATTGACACAAGATGAAAGAGAATTGGCATATCAAAGTAAATATGATTTTGATTCACCAGATAGTATTGATATTGATTTATTAGTACAAGTACTTAGAGATCTGAAGAAAGGGTAAGTTTGAATGTTACTGAGGAGTTGAATATCATGATTAACCTTTTTAGTAAAAAAGTCCTTATTCCCGTTTATTCATTTGAACTTCATAATCGTACTTCTAAATGGTTAACAGTTTATGGAGCAAATGTTATTGTCATTGAAGGTTTATATGCTTTATACGATCCAAGAATATTAGAACTTTTAGATTTAAAAGTATTTGTTGATACAGCCTTTGACATTTGTTTAGCAAGAAGACTGAATAGAGATATTTTACATCGTGGTAGAGAGGTTGTATTAAGTATTCAACAATGGGATAGATTTGTTAAACCAAATTATGAACGTTATATTAAACCAACAATGAAAAATGCAGATATTTTAGTTCCTAGAGGATTAGATAATATAGTTGGTATTAATATGTTAACGAGTCATATACAAAAACAATTATCAAAGAAAAGTAATCAGCATATAAGTGACTTTTTAGCATTAACAGGAGAAGCAGTTATTAAGCCACTTTCAGTTATTGAATTAGAGCAAACTCCACAAATTGAAGCTATTCATACAGTATTATTTAATTCTAAAACATCAGCAGATGACTTTATATTTTATTTTGATAGAATGGCAGGATTATTAGTAAATAGAGCATTAGATGAGTTTAGTGATACCAATTCAATTACAATACCGAAAATAGTTGAAACACCTGCTGGATATACATACAATGGTATTTCATTACCATTGAATAATATATGCGCAGTTACAATTATTAGAGGTGGAGAATGTTTTAACAGAGCCTTACGATTAACAATTCCAAATATTCGTCTAGGAAGATTGTTACTTCAATCTGATGCAAGAACTGGTGAACCTCGTTTACATACAATGTCATTACCACCATGCATTAATCCAAAACCTGAAGGACCAAGTGGAGATATACCAAAACAAACGCTGGATGATCTAAACAATACACATATTTTACTTATTGATACTCAAATTTCCTCGGGAGCTGCTACTACCATGGCAGTTGCCATCTTAAACGATCATGGAATAAAACCAGAAAATATCATTTGCATTAGTTACATCGGTTCAGAAATCGGTCTTAGAAGACTCTCATATGCTCATCCAAAAGTTAAAATAGTAGTTGGCAGAGTAGAGCAAAGTGTAA
The DNA here is from genome assembly GCA_030583405.1 of Sugiyamaella americana. Taxonomy (NCBI): domain Eukaryota; kingdom Fungi; phylum Ascomycota; class Dipodascomycetes; order Dipodascales; family Trichomonascaceae; genus Sugiyamaella; species Sugiyamaella americana. Next base: position 21,943 of record JAJMID010000118.1, read on the forward strand.
CAAATCGTTATTTAGATACTTTATATTATAGAACATAAATAAACGTTATCATCTTATCACGCTTTTGCCTCCGGCGGCTGGGCTCTGCCCGGACCCGTTGCTCCTCGCTCCGCTCGGAGATAGGCACTCCCTCTTAGCAATCGCCATCGTTAAATCCGAGCGCAGCTCGGAACAACAGGTCCGGGCGGAGCCCGGCCGCCGGAGGCAAAACTTGGAGGAAGGAGTTAAGGCAGGATATAAGCCGCTTTTGTTATCGGACGTAGGTTCTTGGCGGAGATAAGAATACGATTGCCATGGTGATGGAGATTATCACCTTGCCACCTTAATTAAGTATAAAGTCCCCCTGAATCATGCGAAAAATTCGTGAAATTAGTTTAATTTAGTAGATGAATTCGTTTCTTGGTTTAACAAGGAATTCTATTGGAATTATAAAATCATCCGGAACAAAGCTATTTTCTACTGCTAATCATTTATCAATGAAGGTGATTCTTACTGGTGCTACTGGCCTTTCTGGTAAAGAAGCTCTCAAACAGGCGTTGGAAGACCCTGAAATTGAAAAGGTTACCGTTCTTACTAGAAGATCGGTTGGTCAAACTCATCCAAAGTTAAATGAAGTTATTTTTAAAGATTTCGAAGGTGATTATAAGGAGGTAATTTCTAGTAATAATTTGTCTTCATATGATAGTTGTATCTGGGATTTGGGTGTTTCTCAAAATGATGTACCAAAGGAGCAGTATATTAAAATTACTTATGATTATGCTTTAGCTGCTGGCAAAGCTTTTCATACAGCAAATCCTAATATGAAATTCCTTTTCCTTAGTGGACAAGGTGCTGATCAGACAGAGAAAAGTTGGTTTTTATTTGGTAGAACAAAGGGCAAAGCTGAAAAGGAACTTGCACAAATTTATGACAAGAATTTATTTATTTTTAGACCAGGATTCATTCAACCATCAACTCCAAGAGATAAACCAAGATTTGGTGAACCCACTTTCTCAAAAATCACTCCATTAATTAATAGATTAAGTGGTTATACTTTTGCTAGTCCATCCGCCGACTTGGCAAAGGCTATGATTAGTGTAGCAAAAAATGGAGCAAGTATTAATTTATTAGGAAATAAAGATATCATGAAGATCGCAAGAGGGAAATAAGATCTTGCGTTTTGTATAGATTTAATTATGTAATTGTTTATAGTCCCCATAATTGTAATTAATAGAGAAAACTGAAATTAATTCAATTACTTTTCACGTGTATATATTGTTATACCTATAGTATATATTTACATTTATATTCATGTTAATATTTATATTAATATTGATATTGATAAGTTTATACGTATTCTTCTTATAAATGGTCATTATGTGGCATTTTATTTCATTTCCTCAAATCATTAATCAGTTAATCACTAAATTCACTAATTTGCAGATTTCTTCTGAAGATAGTGGTGTTATCAAATCTCCGTTGTTCTATCAAGCTGTTCAATCTACAGATAGCTTATCATTAGGATTGAATACTCCGCTTCTTGATGATTTCTCTACTATTATTAATACAAGTGAACTTAATACTACTATGACTGTTGAAGATTTGTTAAATCATTTAGAATTTGATGATGAATCTACTTATAGAGATGAAAATGATGTTAGTTATATCAAAGAAAATGGTGAAAAAAGGGATAATGAATATACCTTAAAAGGTATTAATGTTTCATGCGAAAGATTACCACTAAAAGAGATTCAAGTTATCCCCAGAAGTGATGAAGAATTATCATCAAAAGTTAGAGAAATGTTAACGAAATTAGATGAAGTCGAAAGTTCTAGTTTAATTAGGAAAAAAAGATATCGAAGGTTAAGAAGAAATGTTAAACATAGTATGATAAAAGTTGGATAACTTCATACAGATCGACGCTGCTTGTGTTAATTTAATTATTTATTTATTCATAATTTCACTCATATCTAAAATTTATGTATATATATACATACATATATATCTAAAATCCTACAATAGTCATCAATATATAACCCAAACTTGCTATAACTAAATATACCATTATACTTGATGGTACACCTCTTGATATGAAACTACCAACTGTCAAGTATGGTTTACCAAGTTCATCAGTCATGCAAATTGCTGTAACATTTGGGAATCCTGATGTAGGTAATCCCATTGCTGCTGAACATAATAATGCACTTGCCATTACTAATAATCTTGGATGTGGATCTTCCATTTGTTCACCAATTGATTTAACTAATGGTAGTACAATTAATGCTGCTACTGTATGAGATACAAATGTTGCAATTGTAAGAATCATAAATCCAAATACAAGCATAACACCAAATAAACTCATTCCTCTTACTAATAATTCAATTTGTAATGCAATAGTTGATAGAAGACCTGATGAAGAAACTGCTTTACCTAATGCAATACCACCCATTGCTAAAGCAATAATAGTCCACAAGAAATTATTGAAATCAGCAGATGTTAATAATCCAGGACCAAATAAAAGAATTATAGGAACCAAACCTAATACTCCCATTTCACCAACATATGGTTCTAATTGATGAGAAATACACCATAATACAATAGTTCCTACTGAAACTGTACAAATATAATAATGAACAAAGGTAAATTTATCATCACTTTGATGAAGATGTGGTAAAGCACTTGCTCCTTTACCAGTTGGAAACGTGAAAATAAGAAGAACCCAAATAAGTAATAAACCAACTGCTGCAACTGGAATTGCAACTATAAACCATTGTACCCAACTTGGTGCAGGATCCATATTTTCTAATGCAATAATATTTTGTGGGGAAGCAATTGGTGAGACCATTCCACCTATATTTGATGCTAATGCAATACCTAAGATAATTGCTTTAGCAAAACCATCATTTTCTGGTAATGTACGTAATAATGGTTGAGCTAATGAGTAACATAAAACTGGGGCTGCTACATTACTAATCCACATTGAAAGAAAAGTAGCAACAAACATTAATGTCAGAAGAACAACTTTATGATTAGTACCAGCTTTTGAAAGAATTGAAGTTGCAAGAATTTTAGCAATTTGAAATTTACTTAATGCTGCTGCTAATGTAAAACCACCTAATAAAATCATAATTACAGATGACCACATTTGTGAAAAGATAAATTTGGATGCTTCATCAGCAGTCATACGTTTATTAGTTTGTTCATCAATTGGAATACGTAAACATACAACGAGGAAGGGGATTAATAGAGAAGTAACAAATAATGGCATTGCTTCAGTTGCCCATAATAATGAAGCAGCTACAACAACTGCTAAACAATTATTTTGAACAGTGATTTCTAATACTGGGAATGTTAAAATTAAAAGGAATATTACTGCAATGAATAAAAGAATAATAGTTGAAGTTGAAAATATACCAGCTGGTATAGATAGACCAAATAATTTAACCTTCTCTTGAACTTGTGGTTTATCAGCACTTGTTGTATAGGTACCTTGAGTTTGACGTTCAATACCAATCATATCTCTCCATACAGTATTACGTTCCCATACAATATGTTCACGTAATTGAAGTTTTAATTGTTGAGATGCAACTTTAGTATCATGATTAGTAGCTAAACTAGCATATAAATTAACTGCTTCAAATATTCTTGAATCAAGAGCATCTTTTGTTGCATCAGAAAATGCATATGATTTACCAAGTACTCCTTCCATATACCCCGTCATTAAATCCAACCGAAGAGTTTTATCAAATTTCTTTAATGCTTTTCTAAACCCAGTACGATTTAAATCAAGATAAGATTTTAATTCACTTAATGAAACATAGATAGCAGAAGTACGTTTTTTAAGAGTAATAAGATAATCAGAGAGTAGATACATATCACGAATATCAACTGAACTGGCTCTACGAGGGCGAACAATGGTTCTTGAAGCAGAATCAACACCAATAGAGCCAGATCTTGTTCTTCTTGGATGAAAAGGTTTAGGATGGGGGTGTTCATCATCACCATCTTCATGGTTATAATCATGTTCTCTATCACTATCATCTTCACTTCTAGCTTCATCTTCTACAAAACTTTCAAAACTTGTTTCACCAGCATCAGTACTTCTACTTCTATCCCTTGGACCACCATGGCTTGAACCAGCATCAGATGCATTACTATCTACTGGAACAAGAAATTTTGAATCCCCCTGTACAACAGCATCCCCAGCAGTTAAAATCCCTTCATTTTCCAATCGTTGTTCATATTTTGAAGCATCAGAGAGTAAATGGTCAAGATCATCAAAAATCTTAACTTCTGTTTCAGAATAAAATTCATCAATTTTCTTCAATTCCGAGTCCAATGCTCGACGAAATGTCTGTTCAGGATCTCTTTCAAGTAAAGCAGAAGCTTCTTCATCACCAGCAGCTTCAACCGATTCCTTTTCAAGTTGATAAGCTAATTTCTTCAATGCACCATAATCAAGATATTTAGAACTCCATTCAGGAACTGCATTAAATTGTAAAGAGTGATTAAATTTCATAATGAAAGAAGATTTAAATGAAGTTTTCGATCTATTTAATGGTTTTAATTCAATCTGTTCGTATTGTACAGTAGAGTTATTCACTCTAGAAAATGAAAATGGAAAAGATTTATTGGGAATTTTGAATAACAAGAAAGTAAAAAACCTTGAATTAAACGTGTGATTTCTTAAACGGTAATTCCAAATATAACTAAATCAAATTGAAACAAAAAACAATAATAATAGTTTAATTAATTGGTTATATTTGACTTTTATCACTGATGGGTTGGGTTTTCTTCAAAGATTAGAGTTCTCTTCCTTTTCGTTCTTATCGTAGTAGAATAATATTCCTTTTAAACTTTTAGCTAGATTTTAAAGAAACAAAAAAAGAGTCGAACAAAGAAGATATTAAACTTTTAAAGTAAAAAAAATTTCATATAAAAAAAGTGTGTTAATGTAAGTAAATGATAAAAATTGAATCTTAAACTGCATCCATGCACTAAAGCCTACAAAATATGAATATGATAGTAGTTATGCTTCTTCACGATATCGGTTAATAATAAGTTAAAACGCGTTACACTACAGTTATATGCACAAAATTTAACATTAACTACTAAGTTTAAAACAGTCACACGACAAATTACTCTAAACTGGAATAAAACCACCTTCTAAATCCGAGACATACCCCTACACTATGTTACGGCCAATACTTAATAAGTTTTCTTCTTTTTCATTAATTCTTGCATGCTTTAACTGATATCAATGTTCACTATAATTCATTTGCGTCATGCAACGATATACGGCTGAATAAAGAAGGTTAATCGTGTTA
>JAJMID010000118.1:27348-44744 GCA_030583405.1 Sugiyamaella americana
AGAATTGAAAATTGAAAGGAGAGAAGGGAAATGAGGGAGAGGGAGGGAGGGAGGGAGGAGGGGAGGGATGAGGGGGAACGAGGGGGAAAGAAGAGCAAAGTATTTGAAATATTATTTCCCACGTGTGTGTAGTACTGTACCTGAAGGTCGCTTAATATGGTTTAATCTAACGGTTTAGTGAATCATTTAGCGAACCGTTTTACTTACTTTTAACACGCGTTTAGTTGTAACATTTACTATGACTGTCAGTTAAGATCGTAATTTATATCAGCCAGTTATAACGTTAGTACTATTGATTTACTCGCCAAGATCTCCTTACTTGACAGTGGGAATTGAGTTACCTAGAGAGACTGTCAAGTAAAACAGTAATTTATGTGAGTATAATGTAACAATTTGCATTAACATTGTGTAATTCTATATGATAAATTTGACTTACTATCAACTGTTCCTCATACATACGTATAGCTACCTAAATATATCAAAAAGTTGTCCAATATCTAACAACATATAGTTATATATAACTAAATCAATAGAAATTAGTTAGAATACTGAAGAGCGTTAGTCTAGGGGTAATTATTTGGATATATTTATCACCCCTTTCGTATACTTTAGTGAAAGAAATATTCAATCATTTTCTTTTTGGACTGCCCAATGCATATGATGTTTCTTACTTCGCCTCAAGTTACCAGACTCGAGATGCACTTAATTTTAGAATCCATTTATAGACAGCTTAACGTTAGGCGTCAAAGCAGGTGTTAGGTACATAGCTGTAATGTAATCATTGAAGAACAGATGTGGGTGCTGTGGTGTTAGTAGTAAGTAAGACGTAAGACTTTCTATAATTAACAATCATGTTGTGAGTTCTGACAAGCAGTATAGCAGCTAAAGCTTACGAAAAGTTGATGATATAAATGGAGTAACAATATTATTGATTCTAAATCGTTTCCTATTGATAAGTTGTATCTAACCTAGATTGTTAGCTAAACTCGACTAAACATCTATCCGTACAAGCTCCTCCAAGATACACGTTTTACATACCAATTATAGTTCGGGTCTGTAGAATAATGTAAACGAATACTGCAATATATTTCTCCTGCGCTATCTGATGAGATTGGACCTCCTAGCAAATTCACTACTTTCTCTCTAATTGCCAATCAATCAGTTATTCTACTATTATTACGCTTAGCTTAAGCGGAACATAATGTTAGTTCGTTGAAACGTCCAAAACACTCACCTCTCAATTAAAGACATTGAGACATGTCTTAGGTAAATCACAATGTGACGTCGTCAGTATAAGTTAAAACTATCTTAACACTGTTCCTTAACATGCAGTGGGAATTTCTTGCTGGATAACCAGCGTAACGTTAACTGCATGAATTGCAAGAAGCAGTACTGAAAGTGACCAAGAGAAGCAGAGTATCAACGCCAGGCGTTTATAATTTCATAAACAAATTAAATAATCTAATACACTACTATAGTGCTAGTCATTACTTAACTCTATTGAATATCGGAAACGTATTTACCGACGAACCACCGTCTATTCTCGGCAATACTATACTCCGCATCCGACACGAAGTTTCAAGATAAAGTATAAACCTCCCCAACGTTACCCTTACCACTATCTTTCATCGTGCATAACGGATTAAGATAACCAAAATAGGTTCGATTTAAACACCTTGACTAACGAACAAAGCAAAAGTTAAATTCCACTCGGTAAATCCGAATAGAGTTTTTAAGATATAACCTGAGCTCGTGGCAGTTTTCCTCCATTTGGAATCTCCGGATCTTCCCTTCCCCTCTTATTTTTATCTCATGACACACACGGTGGAGTATGTGCTTTATTAATTCAAAATACCCCACTCAAATATTGAACTCCGCTGTGTCGGAGTTGACGTTCAGGACTTGGTCTGTGCTTGCGTGCTTGGCGTGTGGTTTTTCATTTATTCATTGAAAATTTTGTTTAAATTGTCTTTAAGTACATAAACGAGGATTGTAGATTAATCATTTCACAGTTATTATTTCATTCAATCCTTTCTCTTTTGTAATCACTCGTATGCAATTTTGTAATCCGTTACTCACATGTTGGTAACTTACGTAACCTCGATAATGCAGGGAACCCCACAACCCCTCACCGGACGAATATTTGCCTTTCACCTGCCGTTTGATCAACATTAATCCCTTACTTCCGCTATTGGTATATTTTGATAACGTTATACTTGCGGGGAAAAACATCGAGGAACGCTGCATATGTTTATCAGATATGCTAACCCTTGCATAAGTTTATAGTTCGGTCTTAAGGATATAGTATATCTATTAAAGTACGTAAATATAAATAAATATATAAAATCTTTAATCAGGAGAAATACCCTCTAAACCGATGACTATGTAATTTCATTATCCCTACTAATTGACTTCTTCAACCTATTACTTGTGCTAAACTTTTCTCTCAAACATTTCCTTCTATCATACATATTATGCAAAAAGATTATGCAAGATTTTGCATAGAGTTAAATGGCTATCAATGTAGAACGTTGCGGGGTAGACCAATCGGCCATAAGTCGGGTTCAGATTTTAGTTCTTAACAAGGAAAGCTATCTCCGAGGCGATCACCCCACATCATCGGTATTTTGTATCTGAAAATATCATAGCCGTCAAACGCCAATACTCCCAAATGGCATCGGGTTTTTCTATATAAACCATTGTATCTTCCTTGATTGATATCAGCAAATTCAATTAGTTAATTGTAATTATAGTTGTAATTATTAAACTCTTAATCTTAGCTTAAATTTTAAATCCAATACAATGGTTTCTGAAATTCCATCTACTCAATTAGCACTTGTTGCAGTTAAAAAAGGTCCCAACTTTAAAGTTGAAGTTAAGAGAGATTATCCAGTACCAGAAATTAAAGATGATGAAATATTGGTTCGTTTGACGTCAACTGGTGTTTGTCACTCCGATCTTTCATTTGTAGATGGTTCTTGGGGTGATGCATTAACAATGCAAGTTGATGTTGCTGGTCATGAAGGTTATGGTTACATAGTCAAACATGGTAAACTTGTTGATCCAACTGCTTATCCAGTTGGTACTAAAGTTGGTGTTCCTTTAATTTATAATCCATGTAGAACATGTGCAGCTTGTGTTATTCCTAATGGTGAAGCATTTTGTTTTAAGAATAAGTTTTACGCATGTCATCTTGATGGTACTTGGCAACAGTATATTCCAGTTCATTCCCAATACGTTATTCCTGTTCCAGATCTTCCAGTTGATGTTGGATATCAAGTTGGTCCTATCCTTTGTGGTGGTGTAACTGTATACAAAGGTCTTAAACAAGCAAATGCTAGAGCAGGTCAAACAGTAGTTGTAACTGGTGCTGGTGGTGGTCTTGGATCGATGGCAATTCAATACGCAGCAGCACTTGGATTACGGGTTATTGCTATTGATACTAGTGAAGAGAAAAGAGAACTTACCAAAAAGCTTGGTGCTGAAACATTTATTGATTATGCAAAAGAAGATATTGTTAAATCAGTTTTAGCAGCTACAAATGGTCTTGGAGCAAATATTACTTTATCACTTGCACCAACTGAATCTGCTTACAACCAAGCACTACAATATTTAAGTATTCAAGGTACATTAGTTTGTATTGGTTTACCAAAGGTTGGAGTTAATCTTCAATTCCCTCCTTCATTAGCTATATTCAAAGGAATTAAGATCATTGGTAGTTTAGTTGGAAGTAGAACTGATTTACTGGAAGCATTGGATTTCTTAGGTCGTGGAAAGGTTCGAGTTCCAGTTACTGTTTATAAACCAGAGGAAATTCAAACAGTTTTAGAAACAATGGAGAAAGGAAAGTTACAAGGAAGAGCAGTAATTGATTTGAGTTAAGGTAGATTTAGCTAGATAGTAAAGTAGTATATACTGAATAATATTCATAAGAGTAGTATTGTAAATTTTTTTATAAAGAAGATAAATATAGGAGAAATCAGAGATCCTCCTTTGCTTACCTAGGTATGATATTAATAAATTAACTACTATTTCAAATAATACTGCCTAACAAGAGAGGTCCCTGCATTTCTGCATGCAACTTTAAATCTCCATGTTGGGAAGTTCACAAAATGTTGAACCAATGAAAAGAGTGGCGGCGAGGGGTACGCCTATATTTTGACAGTTATAGAAGTACAGGAACGTATTTAGACTAGTTTGAAAGTGAAACAAGACCTTATAATGAGGTCTACGATTAAAACAGTTAATACCGTAATCACGATATTCACAAACATTGCTATTGCCAACGCAACATACCACCAACTCAGAAAATTGCTAAGGTTAACAAGTATGGATATCATGAGAGATGTGTAAGACAAATTTGTTCATTTATTTATATCCAAGTGGATGATAAGTAAACGGAATAAGTAATATACTTGCGATATCCTTCTAAATCATTCCACATAATTCCTTTGTCATTTTCATCAAAATGATCTTGATAAAAAAACTGTCTAAATTTAAAATATCATATAAGGTTTGGCGTTAAACAATCTCTAACTCTTTGGCCGATTGTTGATCATTACTAAAGTAAAATATCGAGGTACAATCGCCCGCTTCACACCACCACCCATTGTATACTACCATTGTAAGTCATAACTAATTCTAGTTACTAGTAAACAACCTACAGGTGTATAATTGAAATATATTGCTTATCCCCCTTACTCACCTTAGTATATACTTCTATATCATATACTTTTATTTATTTTCATTTTCATATTGCTATGCACGTTTTATAACATCGCCCATGCTATTGACTCTCCTCGTGTAGTCAGTCACTCAACAACAGATCTCGCCGAGATAAACTATTAAAACGCTCACATACCACTCTCGCTAACCATCTAGATTTTTCGTCATCATTCTATAAATATTCTTATAACAAAAACTGCAGCAAGAGCGCTCTTTTATGTCGCCGTACCTGAGGGTCCAAAATGCCTGCATATCGACTTCCCGTTTTGCGTATAAAACTTGGACAAACCCTAACTTCAAGAGAACTATAAATTAGCCCATTATTTCTTTATCCTAATCTTTTGTATAAATAAAAGCAACTGAAGGAAACAACTTGGAAGAAATTAAAAATTTTTTTTATCATTTCAACAGATGGTTTTATTAAATTTTAGGTGAATAAAGGAAATAAACAAAGAATATTCTATTGTTAAAATGACGATATTAGTTGTATCACTGTAAGTATATTTGAGTTGGATCGGTGTGCATGATGGGATATATTGATCTTGTATATACTAACTTAATAGTTTTTTACCCTATACAGTCAATTTTGACACTGGAGAATCAACAACTTCAAATGAAAAGAAATCTCCCGTTATTCCTGAAAAAAAATTAAATCTTAATGGTATACCATCTTTTAAAATTGAATCAAATTCAATTATCAATCGTAATCCAATAAATCATATTAAAACGCCAACTACTCCTGATCCATTCTTTTTGAATTCAACCCTTCTTACTCCAAATGGTAAAAATTTCATCAGTGCAAAGGGATATTTTGAAGATGAATTAACTCCAAGTGATAGTTTGGATCCAAGAAGACATCATAGGAAACAACTTTTACAACCTCCGTCAAGAGCTGTTTCACCAACTCCTGAACCAGATATCTCTAAAGCTTCAATTGGTATTACCACAAGTTCTTCTGTATTAACTTCTTTACCAACCATTTCTCGTCATCATGATATTGATATTGAAGCATTAGCATCATCATCTTCTTCATCTAGAAGAAGACAAAGTTCATATTCTCGTAGAAATTCTATTTTTGTTGAACCTGCATTGTTTGAAGATAGTCCTTGGACATTGGAACCTCAACATGGTGGTAATGGTGGATTAAGAAATGCAGTTAAAAGAGCAGAAGCAGAAGGAACAATTAAATCTAAACGATGGATTGGTACATTAGCAATGCCAACCGATGCTTTATCTGATAAGAAGAAATTTGAAATTGAATTGAAATTATCAACTAATAATTATGATGCCATTCCTGTTTTTGTTTCTGATACAACTTTTGAAGGTCATTATTCTCATTATTGTAAACAAATTCTTTGGCCAACTTTACACTATCAAACACCAGATAATCCAAAATCAAAAGCATATGAAGATCATTCTTGGGTTCATTATAAAGCATTAAATGAAGCATTTGCTAAAAAGATTATAAAAGTTTATAAAGAAGGAGATGTAATCTGGGTTAATGATTATCATTTATTACTTTTACCACAAATGCTACGCGAGAAATTACCAAATGCTAAAATTGCATTCTTTCTTCATGTTGCATTTCCATCAAGTGAAGTATTTAGATGTTTAGCACAAAGAAAGAATTTTCTGGAAGGAATGTTGGGAGCAAATTGTATTGGATTTCAAATTGCTGAATATTCAAGACATTTTTTACAAACATGTAATCGTATATTAGCAGTTGATACAACGCCCGATGGTATTAAGAAGGAAAATTCGTTTGTTTCAGTTGTAAATTGTGCAATTGGTATTGATTTACCATCGCTGGATAATTGGTTACATGAAGATAATGGAGTTTTAGGGTGGAGAGAAATGATTAGAGATAGATGGAAGAATAAAAAGATAATTGTTGCTAGAGATAAACTTGATCATATAAGAGGAATCAAACAAAAGTTACTTGCATATGAGGAATTTCTTCGTAACAACCCTGAATGGATTGATAAAGCAGTATTGATCCAAATTGGTTTATATGATGGAAATGAAAGTGAATTTGAAAGTGAAATTTATGCAATTGTTGATAGAATTAATTCAATGAGAGCGGATTTAACCGCTACTCAACCAGTATTATTCTTACAACAGTATATAGATTTTGATCAATATTTAGCATTAATTGCTGAAGCAGATGTATTTGTAGTAACATCATTAAGAGAAGGAATGAATTTGACATGTCATGAATATATTTATTGTAATCAAAATCATGGACCATTAATCTTAAGTGAATTTACTGGATCAGCTTCAGTTCTTGGTAATGAATCATTGTTGGTTAATCCATGGGATAAATTAGAAGTTGTTGATGCATTTGAAAGATCTCTTAATATGAGCGAAGAAGAAAAAGCCCGTCGTTGGATGTCATTATATTCTTATGTAACTAATAATACATGTGGAGATTGGGTTAAGAGTTTTGTTCATGATGTTGATATATCATGGGAAGAAGATCAAAGAAGAAGATCAGATATAAAACGACGACTTAATTCCACTAAATTTATAAACCAATATAAATCTATTAAACCCAATAAGAAGAGAATATTTTTTCTCAATCTCGATGGTACAGAAATTAATACATCATTTGCAAGAACAAATAGTTCATCATCATTAGCATCAATTAGTTCATTTCGCCATACCCCACCATTAGGTCTTACACCACCAAGTAGTGCTACTAGCAATAGTTTTCCACAAACCACCACTATTGGATATGCATCACCACAAAGAAAGATATCAGTATTAAATGAATTAGTTTTAGATCCACAGAATATTGTGTATGTTATTTCAAGAGAATCGCGTAACACAATGGAAAGAATATTCCGAAGAGTTAACAATATTGGACTTATTGCTGAATCAGGAGGATTATTACGACCATTTGGAAGCGAAGATTGGATTAGGTTTTCTGAAGAACATTGTGCACGTAACACAGTTGATAAATGGCAAGAATCACTAAAACCAATGCTTGAATCAATGGCAGAAAGAGTATCAGGATCAAGAATAGTAACCAATGAAACTTCTATTCATTTTGATCTTCATTCGGTATTTGAACAAGATCCTGATCGTGCATCAGTTACAATTGGTGAAGTAATTAATCATGTTAATGATACCTTTGGAGCAGACCATATTCACGCAAGATTAGCAGATAATGGCAAAGTAATAATCGCCAGAGACGACCTTACCGATGCTGATGCAGTTCAATATGCATTTGAACTTGAAAATCAAAACAATGGAAGTAATATTGATTATCTATTTGTTACATCACTAGGAAGTGAAAGCTCCTCAGATACATATGATACAGTTTATGAATGGGCAAATGGCCATGAAAAAGATGTTAAATCTGTATGTACTGTTTCAGTAGGAACCCACGGAACCCTCGCTAAATGGTCCTTAGAAGGTATCAACAGTTTGTTAAATGTATTATTAAATGCTACTAGCCAGAAATCTTAATTTATTTTGTTGTATTCTTCCCTCCACTTGCCTCCGGCGGCCGGGCTCTGCCCGGACCTGTAGTTCCTCACTTCGTTCGGAAAGCCTAATAATACATAATTCTGAGCGAAGCTCAGAACAACGGGTCCGGGCGGAGCCCGGCCGCCGGAGGCACCTGCACCCCCGGCGGGTTAGATATATAAGTGGGGGGATAGTTGAGTTTTGGTTAGTGCGATCCGGATAAGGCGTGCCGAGTGGTTGTTCTTTGTTTCTCCACAATCTCGTTATCAGAGTTGGGCTAATCTTGAACTAATCTCTTTTAGCCCTTCCTTATTCATGAAATGCGGGGAAATTTTTAATTTTAATGTGCCTAAGTATCTTCACTCGTGCTAGATTGCATAGCAAGTGCAGATTCTGCTACTAAATTACGAAAATCGATCAGCTTATCAGTACAGCCCAAAGTTAGATTAACTGCTAGTTAGTTCATTTGAAAACGGCGGGGGGAGAATCGATTCTTGGCTAAGGTTAAGTAAGATTAAACGAGAGAGGAGGTGGTAGTGATCGAGCGACATAGGGGGCAGACGCTTTCTATCTGGTTAGTGAGCAAGAAGAGAGGAATATGCTAAGTTTAAGTGGGGATAATTGTAAATGGAAATGTTGAGCGATATTTGTTGTTTGAGGGGTAAGTAGTATGGGCGAAATAAAATCAAAATTTATGGTGATGTCACTTAGAAACAGAGCTAGTTATAATAATGTTCCTGATTTACTCTAAACATTTCCAAATCGTAAGGGAGAAATACGTCAGTTTAAGATCATTATTAAAACCTCGGTATACCCTCTATGTTCGGATTAATAGATAAAATTCTTCTTAATCATTAGCCACAGGACCAAATTCCTGCTAGGTATTCTCTCCCTTAAAAAGAAACTTTTATAGTTTGACTTACATATAAGATCTCGTAGGTTTTGACAGTTCAACGTTATTGACGATGAGCATGTAGCCGGAACGGAATGCTGAGCTGCCGTATTAGCCGCTGCAGGGAGTTGGTTAATTGTTGGTTATGTCGGTCAGCCTTGAACGCACCATTCCATCGTTGGGAATTTAGGCGAATTTTGATGATGGTTTCGAGGCGAGTTTTTGAATCTTAAAGATGGTCGGGTTAGTCATAAATTATTAAATCAATGAGTAATAGGTCTTTAAACAGGCCACTTTTCTTGAAATATGTTTATGAATGTTTTATAGACAAGGGGGGGGGAGACCTTAGGATGGGATTATATTATTCCGGATATGTCCGAAACAATACAGTATATTACTATATGCGTTATTTGTGAAATTTATCCACGTTAACCCACCAAACCTTTATTATTATATTTTAAATTATATCTGAATAGACTAAACATACTGCTAAATTATCACCATTTAACTAACACAGGTTGGGGTTGATTCCTCTTTCTATCTCAACTTTCATCCTGATCTCTCCGGTTACGTTACTAACTTGAGCTTATCTTTTCCTCCTTTCCTCCTCTCCGCCTTTTCCTTCGCCCTTATACTTGGCCGTAACCTCGACAGGAACTACCTCCCTCCCCCTTTCCTCCTCCTCTTTTCCCATTCTTGTCGTAACTCCTTTATCTAGCTATTTAAAGTTAATTATATTAAAATCATCTCCCCACAATCTTCTCGATCACCTAACTCGCATACTATATATAGTACGAAGCCCTTACCCAGTTCATCCATTACCGTGGAGAGTTGGGTGACCACCACGTTATATGGTGAACGAGATTAGGGTTCTTTCAAAGGAAGAGAGAGCAACCATTATCTATAGTCGAAATATATCTAGGTAAATATATCTTTAAAGCAATGTACTTTTGAAACACACATATGTCATACTTTAGTCATATCTCGTCCTGACTTTCCTCATAGGACAAAATATCAAATTATATAAATAAATTAAGACTGCGGTTTAAATTGCTCTACAGCCTTTCTTCTCAACTTTGGGGTGCTTAACCGTAAGTAGGTTCTTTGCAGGTGCCTGCAGCAATAACTGCATAAAATGTACGTCTAACGCCGAAAGCAATCTCCAACTGTAAATTCCGAAATTTCACTATTTGTACCTACCTAATACGCTTATTCTTACATGTCATGATATCTTCATCTTCCACTTGCTTTTTCCCTTTCCCCCTATAACGAGATTACCCCAAGACATCCATTTTAGATCAATAATTGGGGTGAGACAAGATAGGTTAAGGAGCCAGAATTCCCCCGATATATTCCATTACTAACCATCTCTCTCTCGGTCGGTCACCGTTTCCCATCTCACTCTTAATCGCGTGCCCATCTTATATATATACTAGTACATCTGAATTATATTTATTTGTTCTATCTATTTTTATTTTTTAAAGACATCTTAGTAATATAATTAAGGTTCATCAATAATTACTTTGAATATTATTTATCAACAATAACTTAATATTTTATCATTCAAGATCGGCGTCTTTGTTTTGACTATATATATACCAGACGACCCCACTCCATATCCCTTTGGCAAGATCAGATAAGAATCAAAGTAATAAAAATTATTATAAATAAAACAACTATACATTATAAAACATCAACACACACACATGTCAACAAATCACTTTCCTATTGCTATTTGCTATCCTTTGGATATTGAAGCAGATTCTGGTGATAATTTCACAACCACTACACATAGAAGACCAAGTTTACCGCATCTACCGCATATGGATCCTGAAGCATTTCCTCCACTAACAGTTGACACCTGTTGTCATAGAAGATCCGAATCGGATGGATCTTTGGAAACTCCAAGGAATTTTGCTTTACCATCTCCCTTAACAGTATTTCAACACATTCGTAGATCTTCATCAGTAGGTTCTAATGAATATAATTATACACCTCCATCTACAGAAGGTAGTAGTAGTCGAAGTAATAGTATCGGTTCTGTAAGTGATAGAAGCGTTACTCCTCCTTCTCAACCTGAACCTTCTTCTCCTCAAACAACCTATTTTTGGCCAACAAATCCAACTTCTGCAGCTGCTTTGAAAAGAGCTCAATCTTTAGGTTCCAATGCATTTCATAATTGTGATGAATCTTGCCTCTGTACCCGTCATCATCATCGACGAAACTCAGTTGCTATTAAATTTAGTCCTACTTATCTAGAAGATCCATTTTATGAAGATGAAGTTACTAAACTACATCGTAAAGGTCAATCTGAAATGCAAGTGAGAAATGATGCTTATGGACGAGCTATACGCCGCCATTCTACTTCAAGTTTGCATAGACCTCCTACTCCAATTGCTGAAAGAATTTTGAAAGGTGATTTTACATTTTAAGTACCTCCCTTCTTTTTTTTTGTGTCATTTCAGTATATAGGATTTTATATAATCCTATTGTTTATTTTTTATTTTGATGGTAATAGGATTACTATCTTTAACGACCCATTGATTTATGATCAATTTTTTTATTATTATGTACAGCATTAAATAATAGTTACGAAATAAATAAGCTTTTGCCTCCGGCGGCCGGGCTCTGCCCGGACTCGTTGATCATCGCTTTGCGATGATTATACTATGGTAATTACAGAACTGTTGACTGATGCTAGGACAATTTCATTATCTTCATTCATTTGTTCGTAGTCAAGTTCATCTAGTCCTTGGTATGCTTTCCATTCTGAATTAAGTTCACTAAATGGTCCATCTTTTTGATAATCTATTGCCCATATATCTTCTTTTAATCGTTTACTACGTTCACGATCTTCATCCATTCTACGTAAAATATCTGTTCTTGATAACTCAAAAGAGTTGTTCATTGTATTAGGTGAACTTGTTGTTGCCATATTGTTTTCATCTGTATGTGGTCTACCACTATCAGGATTAGCTAATGATGAGTTTCCTGATCGGTGTTGTTGTTGATTTGATGTTGATTTTGAATCACGGGATATTGATAATGAATAGTTTTCTGGTAATGGAAGATTTAACTTTTCTTTCCTTAACGTTAAAATTATCTCTACCTTCTCCCTGGTTCTTGAATCAATATTAACTTTAGATCTTGCAAATATTGATGCTGTACTAGCTCTTGTTGGTCCTAAATTAACTAATCCAAGTAGCGTATCAGGTATTACTTTATTAACTATCTTATCAAGATCTCTACCAATCCAATACTGAAACTGAGTTGCATATCTTGCATTACATTCACATATTATCATTTCAAGAAAATTCAGAATATTCAATCTAATATTTAGGGACGATTTATCTAATTCTTCTAAGGTACAAGAATATAGATCTTCCATTAAATCAGGATTTTGTAATAAAAATTGTAATGCATTTTCGTTAGCTTCATTACTAGCATTCAATCGTTGTAGGATTCTAATAAACTGTAACCTAGCTTCAAAAGGGTCCATTTTGCTGGAGATTGAATGGTAAAATGATGAAGAAGGGTGTAATATAGATTTGTGAGGCTGTGGGGCTTAATAGATTAGTTATAGTTTAGCGAAGGTGGATTAAAAATGGGTGGAAAGGTGGGAAGAAGTGACTAATAATCACTATATATAAATAATTTAAATGCTATTATAATTAATAATATCCAATTAACTAATCTAAATAATTCAGTAGTGAATTCTGTTAATTTCCATATAAATGGTTCCGCCTCGGATCACTCCTATGCAGCAGTTTCCTCACAAACGGCTTTCCTCCGCGCTTTTCTTCCGCGTGTTTTGTAACTCTGTTCATTCGGCAACTTCATCAAAAAAAGTGATATCAATTTGTAGAAGACAGTTCTAAGAAACCTTTTAATTAGAAAAAAAAATTGAAAATTAAAAAGTAAGTTTAAAGCAGGAGGATAGAGATGGAAAGTGGGGATAGGAGAGGTGATGAGAGGAATGAATAATAAGAGAAGAGATGGGGGTAGCTTCGGTCTAAGAATAGAGAAGAAGGTTGGCGCTGTAGGTAAAAGATATTAAAGATTTATCGATAATATGGTTTTGTAGTTGTGGTAGGTTTAATAATTATATAGCAGATAATGGATAGTATCATTTTAGGATACACAAATGGCTAAATCATCAAACCTCTAGCGTGGCAATTGCAATAAAGGGTAAAGACATAGTATTTTGTATTGCTACATAAGATTAATTAAAGATTTAGTTGATTCAAGTATAACAATAGTTCATTATATTCTTAATCAAGGAATCAATATAAGTATTTAAATCAGTTACAATCATATTCACTTTAACTCAAGAAGATGTGTTTACTGAGAATTCAGGGGTGGCTGATAATCTGATCTGATGATTTACTATATGATAATTTCATTCTTTTACACAATCTACGATATATAATCTACAACTCAACTCTATTCTTATCTCTCTATCAATGTCAGCTCTCCCCTTTTTCTCGTTCCCTTTCTCCTTCTTCTCCTCCTCTTCCACTTTCGTTCTTAATCCCACTCTATCCTTATCACCTCTCATTTATTTCTATTTACTAACAACTTAGTATCACAATGTGGATTGTTAATTGGTGTATGTAAAGTATAATTAACGAGATAATGGATATAATCCACTTCTCTCCCACCTCCACCTCCAACCCCTTACTAACATACTCAGTTTATGATGTCCTTTCATCTCTTGGTTTATTAAATAAACATGCCAAACTCCTCTTCCTTGGTCTTGATAACGCTGGTAAAACCACTCTTCTTCACATGCTTAAAAATGACCGTATGGCAACTTTACAACCAACTCTTCATCCAAGTAAGTCCTCGCCTCCCCTAATCCTCCCCTAATCCTCCCTTAATCAACTAACACCCTCCCCAGCTTCTGAAGAATTAGCTATTGGAAATGTTAGATTCACCACCTTTGATCTTGGTGGCCATTTACAAGCCCGTCGTTTGTGGAAAGATTATTTCCCAGAAGTTGATGCTATTGTCTTTCTTGTTGATGCTGCTGATTCTGAAAGATTTGCCGAAAGTAAAGCTGAATTAGATGCTCTTTTTGCAATTGAAGAATTATCCAAAGTTCCATTCTTGATCCTTGGTAATAAAATTGATGAACCACATGCTGTTTCTGAAGAAGAGCTTCGTCATGCTCTTGGTCTCTATCAAACAACTGGTAAGGGTAAAGTTCCTTTGGAAGGAAATATTCGTCCAGTTGAAATCTTCATGTGTTCCATTGTTATGCGTCAAGGATACGGTGAAGGTATCAGATGGTTAAGTCAATATGTTTAAATCAATAAATACTAATTGTTTCTTCTTCTATTTCTTTTTTGCCTCCGGCGGCCGGGCTCTGCCCGGACCTTTTGGCCCCCGCTCCGCACTGTAGGAGGAAGTAAGGTACAGTGTAATTGGAAGTTTCGTTTGATAAAATCTTTATGAAATCTGCTCCGCAAGTTCTGCCGGGGAATAACGAGAAGAGATCAAAGTTCTTACTCTCTCATTTAACTTGAGGTTGTATCTGTTATAAATACCGGGTACGCTGGTCAGATGATAAGCTGGCGGGTAGAAACTAATGGCATCCGCCAGAAAGCTGTATATAGTTTTGACGTTCCACACAATCAATAGAAGCAAAAGAAGCAAAAGAAGCAGAAGAAGCAGAAGAAGTAGAAGAAGTAGAAGCAGCGGCAGCAGTGCCATCTTCCGCATCCTCATCAGCTTCAACTTATTCCTGTACCTCCTCTTCCTCTGATCGAACAGGGCAATTATAAAGATATTTATAAAAAATTATGGTGACGATGTCAGTTAATCGATCGAGCCATATATATCATGTATATGTATCCGTACTATGAGCTAGCAGAACTGGTATGAGATCGATATCTCGATCAAACGGATCCAGAAATGGGTATATTCGGCATCGATTGATGCTTATATCTTATAATATTTAAATATATATTAATTTAAATTTATGTTTAAAGTCAAAATATTAATTACTTATTTAATTTAATATATAAGAAGGTTCTTGGTCGCAATTAGTTTGTAACTAACGCTTAACAACTCCGCCACGGGAAGGCGACCTTCATGGAGTCATCAGCAGGCCAGTGGCCCCTGTCCTCCACTTCTAGGTCTGAGACCTAGAAGTCACCGCTAATTTGTTAGTATTACTTACTTCTCGAAGTCCAAGTCTGAATTATATAAATCTCAACAATTGTTAACAGTCATATTGTTCCAATCTTATCTACTTTGTTAGTTACTACTGTAGGAAAGGGGATTATCATTCCGTGTTCCTCACAATCACGCCCACCCTTCTTCCCCTTTCCTACAGTTCAATCTCATACTTACCATCCATATTGATCCAATCTTATCTACTTTGTTAGTTACTACTGTAGGAAAGGGGATTATCATTCCGTATTCCTCCCAATCACGCCCACCCTTCTTCCCCTTTCCTACAGTTCAATCTCATACTTACCATCCATATTGATCCAATCTTATCTACTTTGTTAGTTACTACTGTAGGAAAGGGGATTATCATTCCGTGTTCCTCCTCATCACGCCCACCCTTCTTCCCCTTTCCTACAGTTCCATCTAATACTTACCATCCATATTGATTCATTCCTAATTTGTTAGTCCTCTCCCAATTACTTTCTCCACTAATTACTTACTTCTTGAACTCCACTTCTGAATTATATGAATCTCAAGAACTGTTACCATCCAGATTCAATCCCATCTAATTTGTTAGCTATCTTTACTCTCCTGTGCTGATTACTTACCTCTATAATTGTTAGTATCCACATTATCTAAGTCATAGTATTGATAGTAAAATGTAAAAGTAAGAAAAAAATATATTAAAAGTGGGAAATATTTACGAAATATATATCTTTACTTTAAAATTATGGGGTCGAATATGCAGGTGATGGTTACGGGTCTTACCTACTTTATGCAGGGCAATCAATAGGCGCATAAGTTTAAGCTTCGAAGTTATGCAAAGTGCCCATCATTTTATATTCACCAAGTGAAGAGAACTTTAGCATAATACGAATAGTTTAAGTAAATGAAAAATAATTGAGTTAAATTGTAAAAATATTCTATTATTAATGTAATTAATAGATACCAATGGTTAAGGGATTGGGTTAATCATGCATAAACAGTGTGTGTTATATTAAGGTTCAATGGATGTTGAGATAAGTAATAGCAGTGATTCTATAAAATAAACAGTTTAGCTAGAAAAAACCTAATTATCTTTAGATATTGTATTGATAATTACTCTAAGTTTAACAAGTTGAGTGTAACTTAGATCATTTCCGCTCCTTCATTGGAACCGATTACTGTAGCTGCATTTCTTCCCCTGAGATTACCTATTGTGGTATAGCTCATCAAATTATAAGCTCATTCAGCTTATCTTAAAAGATAAGTGCTCATAATTTATCGACAACTAGCCCTTTGTATTCCGAGCTTAGCGAGGAACTACGGGTCCGGGTAGAGCCCGGCCGCCGGAGGCTGGTGTCGAACGGTTTAAGGTTAGGTTCGTTTAGATTTAGAACGCACCTCAGCGATATAGCTGAGCTGCTAACAGACTATGAAATCACAAGACACTTAGATATAATACATTACTGCAATATGATCGATATATTAGTATATAGTACAATAAAGTACCTTTAATGTTCTAGAATATACCTCATAGGCTTGGTTTCGAAAGATCCAAAAGATTGCAAGATGCATATGCCCTGCATAACTTTTAAGATAACTTTATCATATGCAACATCTAAATGTTATGCGATAGTCACATAGTATTAATTCATACGCATAATAATCAATTTCAATTAATATAAAGATGAGATGCTTTGCTGGATTCTTCCCTTCATTCTATTTTTATTTTATTTTCAAGAAACAGAAAGTTTAGAGAATTTTGAATCCAGTTACTACTAATTATTCACCATGACAACTATTGCTGGATGTGAAATGACTCCTTTTATGATTTATTTCTTATATTTCATGGTACTCATTACTACTGGAGGAGTAGATGGTACTAATTATTCAAATCCTTCCGTAAAAAATGGACCTAACCAATTCTTTAAAGTAAATGCTATGTTCAAAGCTGATAGAAAAGCCGATAGAAGACGTGCCAGATTAAAAGCTTCCAAACCATCAGATGACGAAACTAATTCATTTGAATCAACTCCCTTAATTTACCAACCAGTTTAATCACAAGAAAATGACGAAGATGTTGCAAACAAAAAACTTACTCTTCATCGCCAAGAACTTTTACATCGAGCCATTGTCAAAGCCAAAGAAC
>JAJMID010000119.1:0-44314 GCA_030583405.1 Sugiyamaella americana
CGGCCGGGCTCTGCCCGGACCCGTTGTTCCTCGCTACGCGAGGAAAAGCTCAGGATTAACTTATTATATAGATACATCTTCGCGAAGCGAAGAACAACGGGTCCGGGCAGAGCCCGGCCGCCGGAGGCCAATGCGCGTTGCATGCGTTGGACCCTTCCTTGACGTTTGCAAAATATCCCACAGTTAGCTCAGCTTATACTAACGTTATATGCATTTAAGAAAATAGGAATTAAATTACTGTTAATTATTCTAGAATCATGTGACATACAGCTGGTTCGTGTTTTTTGGTGGAGAACCTTGAACTCAAAGAAAAAATATTAGAGAACCAGATATCTCTCAGATTGACAATATCAATATTTAGTATGACATGAAGTCATTTAAGTTGAAACTTGTCGTAGCACTACAGTGGTTATTCTTATCTTATTTTTCTTATCTTATCGATGAGATAAGATATAATATCTAGTACGGCGGCTGGCAGTATCCTAAACATCTACCCCTGTCGTCTCTTTGTAGATCCTCATCGATCTCTATTATAATAACGTAAGCCATATATATATATATATTTAATATACATATTAATAATATATCCTCAATTCTATTTAAAATTCTTACTATACAGATGTTATCTAGAACTTTAGAATTACTCCAGGAACCTCCCAAAGCTCCGATGCCCCCTATCAACCCCCACCGGGTGTACTGCCTCCGGCGGCCGGGCTCTGCCCGGACCCGTAGCCCCGCTCCGCGGGGAGAATATGGGAAGGAGGATCATGTTACTCACAACAAGCTCTGTGTTGTTTAGACGAGCCTCCGAGCGAAGCTCGGAAGAACGGGTCCGGGCAGCGCCCGGCCGCCGGAGGCAGGGTTCGTGGGTAAGGCTGCGCGTGTCTGTACGTAGACCATCTCCAACCGATCGGCGACCGTTCAAACCTTAATTACATTAAACTATCATTAAAAAACAACTACATAACAAGAATTAATATTGATATATAACTTCTGGATTAAGATCACCAGCTTTGGCTTGTTCTACTGGAGAAAGTTTATTCCAAGCATCATCTTTAGCACCACTTCTCTTTTGTCTATTCTCAATACGAATACCAAGGAAATAGGTAAGGCAACTAGCCATACTGAAGATGGTGAAACCAAGACCAATAGCAACACCTTTGTTATAGAAAGGAGCGCCAGTTGAAAGGAAAGAGAAAGTAGCAATAATACCACCAATATTACCAAATCCAACTTGCCAACCAGTACCAACAGCTCTACGAACATGACCAGAGAAATTCATAGATGTCCAACATACAATAAGAGGCATAGCACTATAAGTACCAGCAGCTACTAAGAAACAAGCAGCATAACGAGCATTAAAGTTATCATGAATACAAAGAAGCATAATAAATCCAGTAACAGAAATACAACATGATATAACTGTCAACAAATAACGATGTCTTAATTTATCTGAAATGGTAGCAGTAATCATTGCTAATGCGAATGCAACAACCCAAGGTGGAATTGAATGATATTGAACTTGTAAAGGAGAATATTTTAATCCAACAAGAATAGCATTTGCAAAATAAGCATATCCATAAGCTGGAACAATTAAACCAAAATACATGAAACCAGCAAACCAAATCTTCCAATCTTTGAAGACCCTTCTTACATCTTTAAAGGTAGTCTTATGTTCATGTGCAGATTCACCGACATCAAGTGCTAATTTTGCTTTTAAAAATGCTCTTTCATTTTCAGTTAAAAATTTAGCATCTTCAGGGAAATCAGCGATAAAGAAAAATAAAATAATTGCAATAAAAGCAGTTACTGCTCCTTCAATAATAAATAACCATCTCCATGATGCAAGACCTAGAGCACCATCGATATGAGATACACCAGCAGCAATTAATCCACCAAATGCACCAGCTAAACATGTTGAACTAAAGAAAAAGGAATATCTCTTTTGAGCTTCATCACGACGATAGAACATTGCTAAGAGATAAAAACAACCAGGAAAGGCACCAGATTCAGCAGCACCCAAGAAAAATCGAGTAGCAACTAATCCACCAAAGTTATGAACAAATCCTTGTGCAATACAAACAACTCCAAAAATAAGCATAGTAAAAGTTAACCAAACATGAGGTTTAAATTTCTTTAAAAGAATATTTGATGGAACTTCAAAAAGAATATATGGAACAAAGAATACTGTTAATGCAACATTATACTGATTACCAGTTAATTTAAGATCTTTACTCATACCATAAACGTTAGCATTAGAAATATTGGTTCTTTCCAAAAATGCTAATAAATATAAACCACAAATTGCTGGAACAATTCTAAGATCCAACTTTCTCATTAATTTCTTATGATTAACTCCATATTGAACAGCTAATTGACTGATTTGTTCTTGTTGAGCTTCATAATCACTTTCAGCAACGATAACTGCTTCTTGTCCTTCTACAAACGAAGTTTTTTCTATGACATGTTAGTTACGATTCTCTGTTTGAATGCCTCCGGCGGCCGGGCGCTGCCCGGACCCGAGGTTCCTCGCTACGCGAGGAAGAGAGGATAGAGCAGGTACTTCCTACCTCTACTCTATCCTACCCTCTTCTACACCTCCATCTAACTTTAACTTACCTTTTGTTGGACTAATACTCATTTTTTTTGTTTTATAATTAAACTACAGAATTACAAACTTAAAACATGGATCCGCCCCCTTATATAACAAATCTAAAAGTGTAAATCGCGGATTTAGTGACTGGTTGATAAACTGACAATCAAACCTGATTGGCATTAACAAGATTCACCTAATAAGATATGATAAAAATAAGTTGCATGGTACATTAAAGTGGAACATTCAATGAAAGAAAAAGAAAAGATTATATCATAGGACTTGAACGCATACCGATCTCCGTTCATTCATTTATTTTTTTTATACCAAGATCTTGTATTGTATTGTACTTTAAGGAATCTTGGAATATCTTCTATTCGGTTATAAAATTAGCCGCGGCATATTTTTCCCCAGATTTTCATTTGGTGGGGGTTAGTATGTAATATGCTAAACTAGGCTTTAAATGTTATTTCCGAGTTATAACCGTAACTCTAAATGGCAAAACCGTTAGTTACGTTCAGCACGGATTAATGGAGCCATTTACTAGAGATTTTACAGAAATTCAGTATTGGCCATAGCCATTTAAACCTAGAAATTGCTTGTTTAGAGGTTACACTTAAACGTAAACTTAACTCAACATAAGATAAAATTCCATTTAGTAATGTCGCAGATATGCAACTAAGGCTTGGTATTGTTAGAAGGGGATATAAGAAATGGCAAGTAAATGGAATAAGAAATTAACAAGATGAGAAAATGCAAATAGAGAAGGGTTTGAAAATGGTCATAAATGGGTCATGAATTTTACGAGAAGAGGAGAAGCAGAGTAAGAGAGTAACCGAGGCGTAAATTTGCTTTATCTTTTATGACGTGTTATTACGTTCATACGGCGCCGAATATACTTCAATAACACCAAACTTTTCTCTTTATCTCTCTCTCTCTTTCTCTCTCTCTCTTTCTCTTTTTCTTCCCTTCTCTTTATTAACTTTAACTTTGACTTTGATTTCTTCTTATTTCTCGATTCTTATTCTCTCCCTACCTCGTCGGTTAACCGCCAACCCCCAATTTGATGCTCTTCAATTAAACTTCTGTCAAAAGGAGCATGCATAGAATGGGGGTGCAAAATATGCAATACTTTATCCTTAAAAAGGAAAAGCGTGGCAGGTGGATAAAATGCTCCTGCAGAAAGAAATTTCACCCTTATCAACCCCTCATCCCCTCATTTACCCCTCATTTTATATTATTAATTTGCACACTTGTAAAGGTTTTCGATAGTTAAAGTTAGAAGAATATTGGCATATTGCGGGGTAGTACAAAGATATAACTATCGATAAGTTCGTCCATCCATAACCGAGATCTTAACTCCGGGATATGAAAAACATGGACAAAGAGATGAACCCCAAGGTGACTCTAAAGTTAAGCATAAAAGTTGTCTAAAATTACAACGAATTAAAATTAAATGCTTGCTATCATTGCATGTAATGTTTCAAAAATAGTTTATTAAGGAACCAAATCGGGCCGGTCCCGGGCAAGATCAAAAATCCCACGCGAACTCGGAAGCATAATGTAATAAACCAGCTCGAGAAAACCCTAACATTATTTATTTTTCCGATATCGCATCTTACATGATACTATCCACCGTTATGTCTCAACCGATATCGCACTAGCTTTAAATCTCTCTCATCTCAAGTACTCTATATGCAATGTACTGTACTCTTTTCTTTATCCTGTTTTGACTCCGGCGGTCGTGCTCTGTCCGAACCCGCTCGGAATGTAAGGAGAGAAATTTTACGCTTTCCGTAAATGGAGCGGTTGCGGTTGCGGTTGACAGGCGAGATGACCGCCGGAGGTAGAGGAGTGCGGAAGCATGCTTCTGCAGTTTGAGAGGAAACGGAATGTGTATGCGAAGAAGACCTACGTAAATGCTAGATGAAATATATTATTAATCTAAATTCTAATTGCATGATTAAATACAAATCTTATTTAGTATATGTACATTAGTATGAAATCTTCAATCTATCTTTCGACTCATCCATCAACTTGTATTGCCAGTTATAATAAGGTGAGTTACACATACTATCTTAGCATAAGGCTGAGCTAACTTAGGTGAAGAGATCTGCCAGAGTTCCTTCTGCTGCATACGCGACCAGTTCCTACATACGAGAGATTTCCTTCTACAAGAGTTCCTTCAACTAGAGGTCCTTCTATATATATAGACAAACATATATCTATTATTAATATATCTATTCATTGAATTCTTAGTTCTAATATAGCTAGTTATATCGATACGTTTCTATATATGCAGATAACCTTGAGATCCGCCTTGAGATCCTCCCAGTATCTGTGGTTCACAGGACGTGGTACCAGCTAACTGGACGACAGTCTTAGGTATATTTAATAATTAACTTGACTATATCTATATATATTTCCAAAAACATTTAATTATGCAATGATTGATTGATTTTACTTGATAGTGACATAATTCAATCTAATTGTTCATACTAATCGTAAGTACTATTCATGATGGTATGCTTACTAACCACAGATTGTGAAATATACTTCTTTGGCGTAAAATCTGTTGTCAGGTAATTTGATATTATAATTATTGTACTAGGAAGCAACTATTTGTGATTTCGTAATATACTATGAATCAAATACAGACCATGCCATTGCTGTATATATAGATCGATAGTAAGTTGCTGTACGTAAACCTCCGAGCGAAGCTCGGAGCAACGGGTCCGGGCAGAGCCCGGCCGCCGGAGGCAAATGTGGAGGGTCATGTAGAAATAAATAATTAATTAAAATCTATAAAAAATGCAAAAATATAATTCTATATCATAACCATAAATAACCGTAAATTCATTTAACTAATCCACCTTGTTCTTCTGAATAGAATGCACCTTCGTTGCTGATTAATAATTCACTTAAATTTAAATCATCAATTTCCCCCATTTGATGATCTCCGAAGAGGAGGCTTGTATCTGATTGTTGTTGAAAATGCTGAGAGTAGTTCATTATTGGGAATGTTGTTGATGTACGTATTTCTAAACTTCTTGATTGACCATTGAATTGAGTTGGGTCGTCTGTAGTTTGACGTTGGGTTGGAATATTGATTCCTGTTTTTGATCTTGATCTTTCACGTAAACGAGACGAACCGTATGATGGTGATGATGCTCCAGGATGGTGATGATGGTAATGATGGCTGCCTGATTTATGAATTTTATTATTGGTGTGGTGTGGAGACATTCCTGTACTTGATTGCCTACCAAGGCGATTTATTGCTGATGGTGATGATGCTAATAGATCATCAGTTGATCTTGAAAAGTTTTGATAATTAGTGAATGATGAAGTATCATTAAGCAATGCTGGTGATACTGTTCCCCATATTAAATCTGCTTCTACTGTTGGAGAAGATGCTACTGAGGATATTGAACCTGAGTCGGATGGATTGTATTCTCCAGTTATTGCTGCTGCTGCTAATGCTGCACCTGATCTATACTGACCGAGGTCGAATCCATAATCAAAGTTAAGATCAGTTGTTACTGATTGTGGTGATATAAGATCAGTTGTTGAGAAAGGACTTTCAGTTTCTAATGGTGGTAGTTGAGTAAGAATTGAATTTTCCATTGGTGGTTCAATTGGTGGTTCAATTGGTTGTTGGCTTGAAAGGTTAATTGATGATTCAATAAGAGTTTTTGGTTGAGAATGTGAATGTGAATGTGAATGAGCATTGTTTTGATTTTCTTTTTTATTATCATTTACATTTACTCCATTTGATTTTTCTATTTCTCCCCTATCTTCTGTTATATTTACTCCATCTTCCATTTCATCTTCAGATTCTTGTGTATCATGATGATCATCAAGATCATCGTCATCTTCTTCTTCTTCTCCCTTGATTCTTCCGTCTGCTTTTTCTTTTACTCGTTCTCTTGCTCTTTCCTCCTTTTCTCTTTCTTCTTTCTCCTTTTCAGCCTTCTCCCTTTCAATATCAACCTTTCTTCTTCTACCTCTCTTCTTCTTTGGTTTCTCCTCCACCTGAATCTCCACCTTTACTGGTGATACTCCTTCATCATCTGAATCTGTAGGATTGAATTGACCACCATAAAATCTAGATTGAGGATCCTTTGCAAACAATTCAATTAAATTATTGATTGAATAATCCCTATTACTAGGAATAAATTGAGAAACATCTTCATTATTAGAAATATTATAAACCATCCTTTGTAAACATTCTTGTAGAATATCAATTCTTGTCTCTAATAATTCAACATAACTCGATGAATATAACTTTTCTTGATGCTTCTTCTTTTCTGAATAAGTACATATCTTATCATCTTGTGAGCATCTTGAACATGGCTTCTTACCATCACATTTAGTCTTCTTCATTCTACAGCTATCACAAGCTTTTACAACCCTCTTCTTTCTACCATCATCATGTAAATCAAACATTTTACAATACGATTAATTGGACAAATTGTGAACAAGTTAACAAAAGTGAACAAGGTGAACACGAAGAAGGCAAAATATTAAACGAATTTTAGTACTTGTTGAGTAATACTAACTAATTATGTGACAGTGCGTATAATCTTTAGTTTTTGAAGTTTGCTATACTCCCCCTTTGGGTCGTTAAAATAAGATATACAGTTTTATTGACATAAAATATAACTTGATTGATTTTTGACTTGAAGAATAGAAATATATTAATAATCAAACCAGCGAGGAATCTCTTTTAACAATCAATTTCGTTTATAACTATATTCTTCCTTTGTCTTTATAAAAGATTTGCATTCAAAGCTTAGTAAGTTATTACTGAAGGTTAATCTATTTAGTCCCAAAAACTTATATATACCCTTCTACACTAGAAACTCCTGGTTACAGATTATTGCGATAGTCTCTAGTTATATATATTTTTGTATATATTTACGTAGTCAATGATAACACACTTTACATACCCCGTAATACAGTTGGGTTTCAAACATTCAATACCTTATAGCTAACGGCCGATATTTTTCTTTTTTCTTTCTCTTTTTGTGCTGGTAACATTGGCTTATAAGGATAATTTTCTTTTTAAACTAGAACCAGAGAAGAGCCGGCCCGGAGTTTAGGAAGTTTGGCTTGAAGACAAAGAAGCGGCTTTAAGTTTGGTGATGTAATAAGATGACAGAGAAGACGGTAGAGCGATGGCATTAGTGTTAAGGGTAGTTGGATGTGATTTAAGAGCCAAGATAAGGTAAGAGATTAGAAAAGCTATATATTATAAGTAAAATTATACAATTATCTATAAATATTAACAGTACTTTACAATATAGAGCAATTTATTCTTTGTTTGTAAACGAAATCCTACTACTCGAGTCCGCTGTTATTCTCCGCGGTATGCACGATTTAGGTCTGCATCTAAGAGCTGTCATCGTTAACGTACATAACATAGATAATCGGTAAAAACGGCATGCATGAGAGTCTTCGGCCCGTGTATAATTACCGATCCGATAGATAGAGCTGGCTAATCTATAATTGTTAGGAATAGATTTAATTGGATAAATATAATGGAGAAGACGAAGGAGATGAAGGAGATGAAGGAGATGAAAGGTTGGCATGATCAAGCAGTGAATTTCTTTTTAGTATATATATGACAAGTTCAAAAAAAAACGCTCCCCTAAACTCCTATTGCATCACTCTATTATTACGTTATCCATTTGATTACTTAGTAATGTATACCTATCCGTTAATCAAAAATGAAACATATAAAAACATTTAACAGCAGACTATACTACTTATCGATAAACTTTTTCAACTCATGTACATGGTGATGGAAATCCGAAATTGTTTATCCAATACTTAATATTTACACTCGGGGTACCGATCTAGCCCCTGCCTAAGTCAACCGTTAACCCTAATATACCCATGTACGACCGTTAAAGCGATGGGCATAATTAAACCATTTTCAGTTTAGTTAGAGTTTTTGTTTGAGCAAAAGTTGCGTAACTGTCCCATTTTGGTGACATCCGTTTAATGTCTAGTAAGGTCTACTATGGCCCAGTATTAAGTTATAAGATAAGAGTAGAAATAAAGGATTGGATAAGCATGTGAAGTTATGAACCTACATCGATAGTTACAACTCAGAATCCACTTCATTCTCTTCCTACCTTAACGTGCAATACTTGCTACTAACATTAACCTACCTAAGCTTATTTATATGTTAAACCTTATTTCCCTCGCTATTAACTCCGAGATTATCGCAATAATTGAGGGAATTTATTATCCCCTTTTCCTTTCTTTTTATCTTCGAAATTATAAATTAACCTGCACACTATCATGTATAGAATATTTCCTAATTAGTTCTTCAAATGAACCCAATTTCAACAACGAACCATCACGAGGAGACGAAAATTACTCGCGAAAACGGAATAAACTGACTAATTTTCTTATTAATTCATCTTGAATAATTAATGATTAATTTAAAACTATCTTCCATTTGTCCATTAGCGCAGTCGCCGCCCACTATCTCATTACCCCTATCTCTTACCCACCAATGTTAGCCCACTCTTTCTTCACTCCCCTCTAAACTTAATGTACTATGCAGATAGCGATAAGAAACAGCCGTAGACATAAAACCGTTACACTAATGCATATGAAAGTTTTTTATGCATAATCGTTAAATATTGGTTATTCCATTTGTTTACCGTACCCTCGACAATTTAGATCATCAATCTAACATGAAAGATAAAAAGAAGAAAATAAATATATCTAGTTCTACCCCTCAAAAGGGTAATAAATCTTCCCCTACTCCTGAGCCAACTCCTAATGAAATAAAGGCTGCTAATAGAGCAAAAGCTGCTGCTGGAAGAGCAATTGTTGCCTCTTCCTCTTCGTGGACTGGCAAATTACCTGCTACACTTCTTCATGAACATTGTCAAAAGTTGAAATGGGAAAAGGTTATATTTGAAGCTGTATGTAACATGTTATATCTTCCTCTCTTCTTCCTCCGGCGGACGGGCTCTGCCCGGACCCGTTGTTGTGGATATCTGCTAACTTTATCAGAAACATGTTAAAAATGGATTTGTAGTAACTGTTAAATTAGGTCAAAAGAATTCTAAAACTAATCAAATTGAATATATTTTGTTTACTCCTCCTCCTGATTTAGTAGTCCCTCAAGAAACTGCTTTGGAAGCAAGACATTTTGCTGCAACTTACGCTTTACATAGAATATCTTCTCATAAAAATCTTCGTATGCTATTGCCAGGTCCTCATAAAGATTTATGGGCGAAACTTGATGATATCAAAAAGCAAACCAATCCAAATCAGATTCCTTTTCTATATTCTGAAGATCCTTTCCAAGCTGAAAGAGATAGGAAAGTTCAACAAGTTCAACAAGTTGAACAGAATAAAATTAATAAAGAGAATAGAGAAAAACAGAATATTGTTAATAGTGTAAAAGCAACTTTATTAAAAGAAAGTAAAACCAATACCCCTGAATCAACTGATACAAATGATTCTAAATTAACTAATCGTAGAATAAGATTTAATACTGTTCTTGGTATGTCAAAATCTAGTAGATCTAATGTTGAATCAATTATTCGTAAATATCATGGATTCCGTTTAGCTTCTTCTCATACTACATCTAATTCTAATCCTCAACTTATTATAACTCTTAAAAAGTTAGGATTTGAAGAATCTCAAGCAAAAGAATCTCTTGAACATTCTAATAGTTTAAGTGGCTGCTTAGAATGGCTTTTAATCCATCTTCCTGAAGATGATCTTCCTGAACTATTTATTAAGAATAAATCTCTTGGCTCTCAAGCAAATGTACAAACTGGGGAGTTGAAACTTGAATATGCTGTTCGTGATCTTAGAAAGTATGGGTTTTCTGAAGAAATCATTAGAGATGAGTTGATCAAGTCTGATATTAATAAACGACTTGCTATGGTATCATTAACTCATAAATTAGTTGATGGCTCCGAAGTTAATAATATTGCTGATGTAGAATCATTATCTTGGCCTGAAGAAATTGAAAGTTTAACCTCGATTTATAATGAAGATGAATTTATGGTGGATGAAGAGAATGAAAAATGTACTCTAATAATTGAAGAACAAAAGTTTAAACTTGCTGTTTCATTTTGGCGTTCTAATTCATATCCAAACTCCCTTCCTGGTATTTCTTTAGAATCTTTAGGTAAAAGAATACCAAATTATATTCTTTTGGATGTAATTAAACAAGCAGGTGTTTATGCTACTACCAATTTTAAAGGTGATTTTATGATAATGAGTATATATGAATGGATTAAAGATAACTTTATGAGTATTTATAATAATCCTTCGAAACTTTCAGAAATTTCTGGTGGTGTATCAGGTGACTTTGAAGAATCATTAAAACCGCAGCTAGTATTAAAACCACGGTCTAAGCAATCAAAGATATCTAAAAGACCACCTTCTGGACCTACTTCTGAAAAGTTAAAACAAGATAATGATTTGAAATTGCAAACTTCATCGCAATTGAAGTCAATGATATCTTCCAGGCAGCAGTTACCTGCTTGGAAGAAAAAGCAGGAGATTGTAAATTTAGTTGAACAAAATCAAATTACTTTAATTACTGGTGAAACTGGTTCTGGTAAATCAACTCAAGTTGTTCAATTCATTCTTGACAATATGATTGCAAATAATAATGGCTCATCTTGTAATATCATTTGTACCCAACCTCGTCGTATTTCTGCTATGGGAGTTGCACAAAGAGTAGCTGATGAAAGAGATAGTTCAATTGGTGATCAAATTGGTTATATAATTAGAGGAGAATCAAAACTTTCAAGTGATACAAAAATCCGGTTTGTTACTTCTGGTGTACTATTAAGAATGATTCAAACTGATCCTCATGGTGCTTTAGAAAATATATCTCATATTCTAGTAGATGAAGTACACGAAAGGTCTCTTGATAGTGATTATTTATTAATTTTATTAAAAAGAATTTGTAAAGCAAATAAAAAGTTAAAAGTTATTTTAATGAGTGCTACTGTTGATCCAAAACTTTTCATTAATTATTTTGATAATAAGGTTGGTTATACTCATATTGAAGGAAGAACATTTCCAGTTGATGATTATTATCTTGATAATATTATTCGCCAAACCAAATATATTCCAAAATCTCTTGAATATGATGATGATATTTCCACTGATGATGTTGGTAAAATTATAGTTGCTTTAAAAGGTGGTGTAGAATATGATTTAATTACAAAATTAGTTGATAGAATTCATTCTCAACTTGGTAATGATAAAGGAAGTATTTTAATTTTCCTTTCTGGTGCTGCAGAAATTGATAGATGTATAGCTTCAATTGAAAATTCTTCAAATGGTTATAATTATTATGTTTTACCATTACATGCTTCATTAACACCAGCAGAACAAAGGAGAGTATTTCCATCTGCTCCAGATAGAAAACGAAAAGTAGTTGTATCTACTAATGTAGCAGAAACTTCAATTACAATTCCTGATATTGTAGCAGTTATTGATTCTGGAAGAGTAAAAGAAACTGTTTATGATTCTCAATCTAATGTTGTAAAACTTGTTGATAATTGGGCATCTCAAGCTGCTGTAACTCAAAGAAGAGGTAGAGCTGGCCGTGTTCAAAAAGGTATTTGTTATAAATTATATACAGAAAATATTCAACAAAATGAAATGTTACCTAGACCTGCTCCTGAAATGGCAAGAGCTCCACTTGAACAATTATATCTTAGTGTTAAATCAATGGGAGTAAATGATGTTCGTAAATTTCTTGCTGAAGCACTTGACCCTCCTGATACTAAATCACTTGATGTTGCAAGAAATACCTTATTAAAAGCTGGTGCTTTGGAAGATGGTTCTGATAATCTTACATCTTTAGGTAAACATATTTCAACTATTCCTGCTGATGTTCATACTGCCAAGTTATTAATACTTTCAACAATGTTTGGTTGTCTTGGAATTGGTTTAACACTTGTATCAATATTATCATTACGTAGTCCATTTATATCTCCTCGTGAAAAACGTGATGAAGCAAAAGTAGCAATGAAAAATTTTGAAGGTCTTGGTCATGGTGATTTATTATGCGGTGTAAATGCATATCAGCAATGGTTAGAAAAGAGAAATACATTAAGTTCATCTGGTATTAGAAATTGGTGTAGAGATAATTTCTTATCAATTCAAACTCTTAACGATATTTCATCGGCAAGAAAACAATTCTTATCAAGTTTACAAGAGATTGGTTTTATCAAATCAAATAATGAAAAATATATTCCAGATTATTATTATAAACAAGAAGATAACGAACCACTAATTCGTGCAATTATTGGTGCTTCTACTAATCCAAATCTTGCAGAAATTGTTTTCCCAGAAAAAACCTACAAAGTAATGAGTTCAGGAGCTATTGAACAAGATGCTGAAGCAAGAGGAATCAAATTCTTTAATGATCAACAAGAAAGAGTATTTATTCATCCAAGTTCTACATTATTTGGTGTAAATAAGTTTCTTAATGATAGTAAATATATTAGTTATAGTACAAAGATGTTAACTACTAAATTATTTGTGAATGGATTAACCCCTATCAGTACGTATGGTATGTTATTTTTTTCAAATTCAATATCAGTTGATCCTCTTGGTGAAGGTGTTATTGTAAATGAATGGTTAGGATTGAAATCTTGGCCAAGAGTGGGTATTTTGGTTCGAATTTTAAGAGATTTATTTAATACTTTATTAGATTCAAAATTTACCGATCCTAGTATTGATATAACCGATCATGATGTTACAAAGGTAGTTCAAATGTTAATAGAAACAGATGGACAAAAATAGATATGTATATATATAATAGAATTAATTACTAGCATTACTTATTTTATATAATTATATAGATATAGTTGGTAATAATGGTTAGCAATATATCTAGTTATCATTGAAATAAGTAATGATCGCGGATGGAGAAAGGTATTTATTTATTTATTTATTTATTTATTTATTTATTTATATATAATTAATGTTAGTTATTACGGTTAAGCTACATACAGTTGTAATGAAAGAGCTCCACGTAATGATTCGGATCATATTTAATCTAATATTTATTTGAAAGGTATTAATATGAGTGCTAAATGATACGCGAAATTCAACTAGAACTACTTATATTCTGTCAAAATATAATACTATATACGATATAAATGAAGATATTAAAAACTATTTTTATATTAATTACAATTCATTTTACGTTTTAAGTTATAATAAATACTAGTTTGCTTGTTTTAGTTTAATAAAATTAAATCTTCAGGAGAATATTCATCATCAATAGCAGGTAAAGTTAAATCAAAATCTTTTGTGAATAAATATGACCATAACAATTTATCGTTGTAAGTTGGTTGAAAGTTGAGCCAATTTTCATTGTTCCATTGTTTTGCTAGAGGAACAATACCATTGTGCAATTCAGTAGGTATTTTAATATCATATCCATTGCTATTCGTTTCTTTGTTTAAAAGATCTAATCCTTCAAAAAGTGTACTTGTATGTTTACAAATTTTTGAATCTGAACGAACAGTTTCAAGAGTAGACCATATCCGTTGAGTTATATTTTCAATATTTGGTTCTATTATAAATAATCGTTTTGTAAATATTGATAACATCCAAATACAAGTGAGACCTTGAAAGACAGATGATGCTAAGTATGGTGCTGACCCCATGCATGAGACATTGTAAGGGGATTGACGACCAAGAGAGATGAATGTTTCTAAACGAATTGCAAATTCAGTACTATAATGAGCAGCTTTATCAAGAAGTTGTTGTAGAGTTTCTGTTTGATGGGAATTGATCTGGTTTGCTTCACTTTGTAAAATAATTTTTCTAGTAGTTAGTTTGATTAAGAATATATACAACTCTAATTGACCATAAGGGTGAAGTTGTCCTTCTACTGTATCTATATAATTAATGCATGAAATAAGCTCATGTTCAACATCATTCATTTCGGAATTATTTCTTGTGCTATCATAAGTTGATAATAATAAAGATACCTTTCTTGATAAACATAATACTTTCCAACGTCTTTCAAAAGTAAAATCAGCATATTTTAATTTACCTTCCCTATGGCTACAAAGAACAGCTTGATCAGAAGTTTCATTAGTTAATGATGCTTCAAGAGTACATAAACCAAGATAAAGCTTATCTAGAGTTAATTGACGTTTAATTCGTGTTGGATGTAATGTTGATGATGTTGATTCTTCAGTATAAGTTGTTGCATCAACATAAATCCCTATTGCATTTCTAAAAGTATCTAATGCTTCATTATGTCTTTCAGTATCAACGTAATAATTACCACGAAGAATCAATGCTTCAAGTAAATGATGACTTTTCTCTAAACTATATTCAGTTTTTTCATAAATTGATAAATGAGAATTGAATAATTCTTCACATAATTGAAATCGATTACCTTCAAAACCAAATTCTGCTGAAACTGTTGCTCCCTTACGAAGTAAGATAACTGCAGAGATTGCATATAAAGTTGAAATCGAAATCAAATCAGATTGATTCGTTGCATATTCAATTACTGAATGAATTGCATTATCTTGATCAATGAAAAATGATAATTCTGGAGTTTGAAAGAATCTTGTTATACAAGAAGTGAAGAATTTAACTGGAAATCTTATTGAAGTTGCTAATTTTGGAGTACTAACTGGGGTGTTTACAATATCATTATTTCTACTTTTTGATTGATTGGGTAATACACATTGCTCTTCAATCTTCCTCATTACACAATTAGAACAGGGACCATTTTCAATAGTTCTATAATCACATTTTCTTTTCAAACGACGACATGGTTCACAGGTGGTAACTGGCCTTTGAGGATACTTTGATAAAGGGCGCATTATGAGGTAAGAAACATGATAATTTAAAAAAGATAAATGTTGAATATAAAATCTAAGAAATGTGTATTACAAATATGATCTACTTCTGTATAAAATGAAGGTTTGTGTATGGTGAGATATTACGAAGAAGATCTACCACTATTATTCTTAAAAAAGATCTGGTTTGTGGCTAAGCTGAAGATATCGTTTTTCTGTTAGGTTTTTATAATTTATTAAAAGGTGTATATTTATATATTTACGAGAGTTATATACAAATATCTTCATAAAAACCGATGAACTTGTGACTAAACTAAGATTGGATTAGTTAGTCTAACAAAGATACTTAGAGATCGAATGGTTTGAGAAGTAACTAAGGTAAGATTAGCGATAGAAGATAAGATGATCAATATGTAATTAAAATTATATAGAAACGAATAGAACTAATGTAGAGTGATGATAGTGATAATTCTATGACGATCTTGATATGTTAATATTTAAGCATAAAATGACCGACATATGGAAGAAGGATACGAGAAATAGGCTGTGTTGGCAGATGATTGTGGAATAGTTTGTACATGAAGGTCCAGGCCTTATTACGAGGGAATGTTTATATAATCAAGGATTTGGGGGAAAGGAGGATGGGGAAAATTGGGGTAATGGGGGAATTTACAGATGAGGAGAATGTTACTGAATGTAATGATAAAACTGCTTTGTTTGAATTAACCCCCAAAATTACCATTTCTGTATGAAGACGTTTTAAAGTGACAGTTTAGGATAACGGCTGGCAGCATTTGCATGTCTTCAATTTTGCAGTAGGTTTGAGGAGATGAAGAAAGATTCAGGTACAAAGAGAGTGTGGATTAGGGTTGATTGCATTGTAGGGGTGTACAGTAGTGTTGCTGCACCGAATGGTAAACGAAGGTTAGGATTATACGGAATTCGGGTTTAAGATTTTGACAGCTACTGCGGGTTATGAGCAAGACGATTTCTAAAATCACATGATATAATGAATTTATACTGTTAATTATGTACTAGAACGATATAAGCGCCTAATATTTCACGAAGCAAATATATTAAGCAAAACGGTTAAGTGTAACATCAATAGATAACTATATCTCCGAATTGTCTCGAACAGCATCGTTTATATAATTACATTTAGTAAATTATTAGTAAATAATTGCAAATAAAACTTAACGAATAAATACTCAATTGATAAGAAGGTCTTAATACTATTAGAGAAGGAAAGGAGATGAACGGAGACTCCGCTCTGCGGCTATCGGCGATCAAAATGGTATTAACTGTTCTAAGAATGATAAAGATAACACGGATTTCTAGGAGTTGTTAATAATGCTCAATGTAGTCATTCATTTATACGAAAAAATGAGTATATAAGACTCTATTTTGAGGCCATTATACCGATATAGAAGGTGGGCTGATTATGTTTAAAATTAATTGAATATAAAGAACTGGGTATAGGTGATTGATGATTGACTCAGATCTGGGCTAACTTCTACATAACTGTACCTTATTGGTGTTCGCATAAACGTCAATAGGTGAACTGGACCAGGAGATGTAACGAAGTCTAACCCACCTAGTGCCACTAGATGTTACTAACGATATCAGTAAACAATGTTGTCTAAACAGCAACTTGCTCAACCCCACTCTTTGCCTCCGGCGGCCGGGCTCTCTCTGCCCGGACCCGTTGTTCCTCGCGTAGCGAGGAAAGAAAGTGAGTAGGTCTGACAGTCTTCTAGATAGTAGTAATTTGGTAGAGATCAATCACATGATGATCAATATCCGCTTACGCGCTTATGTTCACCTAATTACACTCTATACTAATAATTCCTGCTTTCAATTAAAATACTAATACGAATATAAAAGTTAACTATAATAAAATATATGCTCGTAATTCCACTAACTTTGTTATCAATTCAATCGTTTACTTCATTAAAATGGCAATTACTACTGACTACTAACCTATTCATCTACCAATAGCCATTACCCGTTACTATAATATCACTATATGTATTACTCGCTGGTTAGGGTTACTTCTGCAGTTTTTTCGCTCCCAATGATTCTCGAGACCCTATTGGGTGGTTAACAAGTTGGTTTGGAAGATTGTCAAATTCACTTGAACAGGTTCATCATCAAAATTTAAGAATCAGATTATTTTTCAATCAATCCATAGAATGAGTCTTCGTCTTGCAACACGTTCATTGGGTAAGTTAAGAAGGAGGCGGGGAAGAAGAGAGGAAGATAGAGCAGGTTACGATTGTAATATGAATCAATGGAGAATGAGAGGTGTAGTATAAAGGAGAGAATGAAATAAATAATTAGAGCAACTGAAGAGGATGTAAATATGATTAGAAGGAAAGAAATTATAACACCTGAAATTGTCTATAGTATCTAAGAGTCAATTTAATCACCAATATCAATAGTAGCAAAAACAGCTATAACAACTCAATCACCAGCTCAAGCAAAAGCTCAATCAACAACTTATTTAATCGAGCAAGAAGAAATACAGTAAACAAAGTTATTAATAAAACCAACGGATGCGACCAAAATATATAAGCAATGAATTAAGAAAACAGAAACGACGTCATCTACTAAGCGTTTATTCAACACGCTGAATATACACGATACAATCAGCACAAGAAGAATAAATACAAGCTACAACACAGCCATCTCTCTCTATCTCTCGCCCCCTCCCACTTTCCTCGCGAAGCGAGGAACCACGGGTCCGGGCAGCGCCCGACCGCCGGAGGCAAACAAAACTAACGAAACCATTTAGCTATGCGCCCATTAGTTGCTCGTCCTGTTGTTGGACTTGCTTTCCGTGGATATGCTTCTCAACCAGCTGATCCAAAAACAAAAGCACAAGCAATTGTTGATGCTCTTCCAGGTAGCAACTTAATTTCTAAGACTGGTATTCTTGCAACTGGTTCAGCAGCAGCTATTTATGCTGTTTCAAATAGTTTATATGTTGTAAATGCTGAAACATGTTTATTTGTTGTATTTGGAGCTTTCTTATACACCATGTCTAAAACCGCAGCACCAGCTTATAAAGATTGGGCTGAAGGTCATATTACAACCATTCGTGGAGTTCTTGATAAAGCACGTTCTGGCCATGTTGTTGCTGTTAAAGAAAGAATTGAATCAGTTAACCAACTCAAGGATGTCGTTTCAACAACCAAAGATTTATTTGCTCTTTCAAAAGAAACTGTTGAACTTGAATCAAAAGCATTTGAACTTAAACAAAAAGTTGATTATGCTCATGAAGCCAAAAGTGTTTTAGATTCTTGGGTAAGATACGAAGGACAAGTTCGTCAACGTGAACAAAGAGAACTTGCTGAATCAGTTATTTCTAAAATTGAAAAAGAAGTTGGAACTAAGAAATTTCAACAATCTGTTCTTAATCAAGCAGTTGCTGATATTGAACAACTTTTTGCTAAAAAAGCTTAAACTTAGTTACTCCTCCATTTCATGTGCATAGATATGTAACTATTTTAATATAAAATATTAAACACTACCCACACCTCCAATTCCCCCTTTGCCTCCGGCGGCCGGGCTCTGCCCGAACCCGTTGTT
Organism: Sugiyamaella americana; assembly: GCA_030583405.1. Classification (NCBI taxonomy): domain Eukaryota; kingdom Fungi; phylum Ascomycota; class Dipodascomycetes; order Dipodascales; family Trichomonascaceae; genus Sugiyamaella; species Sugiyamaella americana. The sequence goes on from JAJMID010000119.1 coordinate 19,021, forward strand.
CCGAGCAGAGCTCGGAATTGCTATAGGATTATTATGTATGCATTATATATGATCAGATCTTCCTCGCGTAGCGAGGAACAACGGGTCCGGGCAGAGCCCGGCCGCCGGAGGCAAAGGGGTAAGAGGAAGATACATGAATTAGAGTAATAGTTTACCAGTTGCTTGAGGTTGGGGGAACCCGATATCGTGTTGGTAGATGGTTGCTCCTGAAAGGATGGTTTCAACAACTAAACCAATTACTTGTTTACCGTTGTATGGGGAAATTTTGTTCTTGAATTGAAGTTTTGTTTGGTCTAAGGTCCATTTGATGGTGGGATCAAATATACAGAAATCAGCATCTTTACCGATCTCTATTGATCCTTTGATATGATCAAGATTTATTTGTTTTGCTGTATTTAACGATGTCCATTTGGAAATTTCTGGTAACGAAATGTTGGAGCGTTTATTCTGTACTTCTGTCCAAAGAATCGTCAATCCAAGTCCTACACTTGAAATTCCTCCCCATGCAGACATGAAATCTCCGGTATTGAGTAATTTTAAATGAGGTGTACATGGTGAATGATCAGAAACAATGGTGTTGATTATACCTGATTTTAATGCTGACCAAAGGTGGTTTTGATTCTCTGAATCACGAATTGGTGGACAACATTTATAAACAGTTGCTTTATCTGGTATCGTATCAGATTCAAGTGAAAGATAATGATAACATGTTTCAGCAGAAAGTTTAATTCCATTTTCTTGTGCTTGTTTTACTAATGGGATTGCTTGAGAAGATGCAAGATGAACAATATGAAGGTTTAAATCAGGTGCAATTGTTGATGCTTGAATAATTGATGAAATAGCAGTTGTTTCAAAAGAATCAGGTCGCGATGATAAAAATGTGTTATAATTGGTAGGGTTGAGGGTAGATTCATTTCCTTCTTCTTTGCTATCTCCTTTATCCATTTCTGCATGAAACATTAATATTGTCTTTTCTCCATTTAACTCCTTCATAGCTTTTTCAACATCGTCCATATCAACAGCAGGAAATTCATCAACACCTGATTCAATCAAAAAACATTTAAAACCTCTAACACCAGCCTTTATCAATGGAATTAAATCTTTGTCATTACCAGGTATAACACCACCCCAAAATCCTACATCAACCCAAGTTTTACCCTTTGAAGCAGAGATCTTGATTTCCAAATTTTCAACAGTGGTAGTTGGAGGAATAGCATTTAAAGGCATATCAATAACAGTAGTAACCCCGCCTGCTGCTGCTGCTTTAGTACCAGTTTCAAACCCTTCCCAATCTGTCCTACCGGGTTCATTTAAATGAACATGAGAATCAACCAATCCAGGAAGAATTACAAGATCACCATGAGTTAAACTTTCGGGAAATCTATTAATTGACAAAATTTTACCGTCATCAGAAATAACTACTTCTGCACGAATTAATTCATCTCCAATTAAGACATTATTTGAAGAAATAATTCTTGTCATCTTCTTTTAATGTTAAATGAGATTTCTAAATCAACAAACATTCGCCAAACATTCGCTTCTTTTATCTTTTAAGTATAAACATGCCAACCTCGATCAGTGCATGAGATAAGAGATAAGCGCGCAGCCTCCGGCGCATTGCCTCCGGCGGCCGGGCTCTGCCCGGACCCGTTTCTCCTCGCGAGGAGAAAATGAGAACACTGTATATTAAGCTGAGATAGCTATGGTTGCAAAATTAATATAGGAAATTGTAAGTCTTGAGGTATATATATCCAGAATTAATAATATTAAAAATTTGCAGTTGCATGATATCGATCATGATCGATTTAACATATGATGTAATTATAAATCATATATATATATGTAATGCTTTCCTATATATATGTATATTTTATATGCTCATGTAAACGTTTTTTATACTAGATATCTCGATCGAATTTTTTTGATATGAATTTAACTATAATCTATATGCAATATAGAGTAAGATCTTGTTTTCTCATAAATATGTGACTTGAAGAGCGCCATTGTAAGAAATCACTTAACGAGCTTTCCAAACCCCAACTCAATAACCTGCTTCACGAACTTCATGCTATTAAAATAGATTTCGATTTGATATTAGAAAGTCCATATTTCAGTATGGTGTTTCTTTTTAAATATCTATTGGGGGTCAGGGCGAAATTGATTCATTGAATCCCGCGTGCCTTGATATAAACATCTACAGGCTGGATTAATGGTCGTCGACACTTCAAATTCGATACTACGAACCTACAATAGCTGAATTTAGAATCCAGAAAGAGGAGTTTGTGCTAGGAAAACCCATATATATAATAATAATTATAGATAGCTTGAGAGAGAAAATAAATACATATGATACTGCGGAACGTTTATATTTATAAATTGTTGGATAATATTGTAATGGTATTACGCTAAGCACTTATAAACTAATGAGTTCACATCAACATTATTTAGTAGGAGAATCATTGCAAGATTATTTCACGATAATGAAATTGAATATTTGACATAACCAGAACTGGTTAAAGTAAGACGAATACTACCGTCAAAACCCATTGGATCCTTCTGTTCTCTGTATGGAAACTTATCATATGAATTATCAATTTCATTCCAGTATACTATATAGTTACATGTGATCAGGAACTGTACAATTTTGCATTCCATAGATATAGGAAAAGAGAGATAGATTAAAAGGTTAATATTCATATAGCATTCCAAAGACTGGTGGCCAGATGAAAAAGACTACCCTTTAAATCAATCTTGAGGTAAATTAATACAATAGATTTGTAAATTGGTTTAGTAGCAGGTGCTAGTTTTTATAAATTCTTGTTCATATAAGCTTGTTTATCAATTGGGAAATTGAACAAATAAACAATCGTAAACGTGTGTAGTGTAAACGAATATCTTGTAGTTCGAACAAAGAAGCTGAAGAACAAGGCAATGCATGATTTTAATTTCAATTTGCAAATGAGTATGAGATTATTAAAAACATTACCATATTCTCAAAGTAAATATGAAGATGGTATGTTGCGTAATATAGAACTTCTCCCACCCAATCTATTATGCAAACATATTTTATCTATGAATCACGCTTATAGGTACTGAGACTATACATATAATTGATTCTAAAATCTAATGGTTATATGTTCAATGGGAAGTTCTAAGACTGTATAGTGTACTAGTAATCCCCGCGGAGCGGGGCCACGGGTCCGGGCAGAGCCCGGCCGCCGGAGGCTCAAGACGAACCACTTACCTACCCCTGAATTTTCCTATATTAGCGATTTTTAAGCGGCTGGGAATAAAGTTGAAATTTTTTTCTAAAAGAAAATCCCTTACCCTGGGTACTATATAACCAACTGATAGCCCTCCAAACCACGATTTTTTCTCTTCTTCAATGATATCCTTCCACGTTTTATACGTATATGATGAAAACTATGCGTAATATCTTAAACACCCCTAGATTTATCTGGAATACCCTTGACCGGGTTGGGTGACATATGAAGATAGCGTTCAACGTACATCATTACCTTGTTATTAATGAACGCGAAAGTACATTCTGACTCAGTATTTTAACCTGGAAAGGATATATATATATGTATTTATCTAATTAATTATAATAACAACAACGTGATCTTCCTACTAACTTCCATGCGCTGCCTCCGGCGGCCGGGCTCTGCCCGGACCCGTTGTTCCTCGCTACGCGAGGAAGTTATCATCACGTATATACAATGTTATAGTAATTCCGAGCGTAGCTCGGAACAACGGGTCCGGGCAGAGCCCGGCCGCCGGAGGCAACGCACGGTAGGTAGGTAGTTCTATTAGATTTTTTATTAGCTTTTTGGTTCTATGGAGGAGAGGGTGGATGGATGGATTAGTTTGATTTTGTGAGTTTTAGTTTTTGTTCGACATCGCGTTCTGCTAACATGATTGCTGCACGATACATTTGTACTACATTGATGATTTGTTTACCAAGCCATAATGGAAATGTAATCAAACAAATTATTGTTGGATATGATAATGGAATTCCATAAACATATCCTAAATTTGGTGGGCTTTTGAGAGGGAAACTTGATAAATAAAGTCCAACAAAGAATAATTCATTGAATGCACAAAATAGAAATAATACATTGTTGTTTGTATAGTATAAATGTAAGATTCTACTTTTATTTGATACTTTCTTGTGGGAATGTGATCCGGTTGTCAACATGGCGTACATATGCATATAATGAGATGCTAAATCTAATGAAATCAGTAATTGAAATGGAATTGCAAATTTGGGGTATGCTACACATAAGTAGCAGATTAATGATGATGTTGTACATCTATCTGTAACCATGTCAAGTACTGCACCAAATTGTGATGTTTGATTGAACTTTCTAGCTGCTGTTCCGTCTAAGGCGTCTAAAAGACATGATAGACAATAGAGAACAGTACAGTATTTAGGGTGCCAATGCATTAACACAAGTGATGCTAATGCAAATATAATACGTGAATAACCAATTAAATTTGGTATATATAGGAAGATTGTAGTTGTTGTGATTTGAGTTTGTTTAGCCATGATGGGCAGTAGTAGTGGTGTATTGCTGGATATTAGATGATTACCTTTTGTTGGTCTATGATGATAACAAGAACAATTGTTCTATGAAATTAGCTGTATTAGATGATTACTTTTATAACAAACACGTGATAAACAAGATAAGATAACCAACTGATTACTATGTGGCGAAATTATTCCAGATCTTAATAATATCTAATCAATTTCCTTTCCTTTCCTTTTCTTTACTCTTATTTCTTCCTTCTCTTGTTTCTCTTCCTTTCCTTCTTCACAATACAATGCGTACAATTAATCTTATACCTAATCTTACTCCCTATTCTCCTTATCTTATAAAATTAATCTATAAACTTCCTTTATCTCTGGTCTAAACTTCTTTAACGATTCACTCTTCAATCTTTAACCTTCCCTTCTATCTTCTTTCTTATCTTCCTCTTCCTGGCTTTTACCAATTCTGCTAGAAAACTTTAAAATCTCAACTTTTGTGTAGATTTACAAAAATTATTCAATATGTAAATACACACGTAAATTAAATAATTTACGCTTTTTTTATAACTCTTTGTATGGCTGGCTGGTTTAAATTTATGGTTAATGTTTAGCGCCGTATTATATATGTTTCGTTCCTGTACCTAAGTTGGGAGTTCACATTTTTCATCTTTATGCCTTGCTGCTTGCTGCTTCAACTACTTCTAACCGAACCGATTAACCGATTTTACTTATTTATATTTATTTATTTTCTTATCTAAATAATAAAAAAACAGATTGCCTCCGGCGGCCGGGCGCTGCCCGGACCCGTTGTTCCGAGCTTCGCTCGGATTACCCTGTGGATTGTGTGTACGCCTACGCTCTTAACACTAGTTGTTATATATACTATATGAATCCGATGATCCGATTGAATAGCTTCGCTAGCTTATACCACCTTCAATGTTTCAGACAAAAAGATAGACCGAGGCTGGCACATACTAACCTTAACTCTTAGCTTCAGCAAGTCTTAACTTAATACTATAGTTTTTTAATATTCACATGCTCGTTTACGGGCTACACCGTTCCTCGAGATCAAAACCATCTCTGCGATGCATAGCGGGAGAATATCTCATCGCTGATCTCTCTCATATAACTTACATTGATTCTTCTAGCTACTATATAAGTATAACTTTATATAAACTTATATTTAACAACAGCATGTGAAAGACGAGTCTATCTCACCTTATAGTACATGACCCTAAAGCTATTTTATAAGCCAAATTTCGATCAAGACTTAATGTAACTATTATAGCTTATAGTCCCGCAAACCTTCTGAGTTTAGAACCGAAACTCAATTCAGAGAGATAAATAGGATCGTCGATCAAGGTCCAAGGCTGAGGTTAGACAGTCCCAAGGCAGAGAGATTAGACGACCCAAGGCTGAGGTTAGTCTCGGCATCTGCCTCTACGACTATGTTTTATCTCGTGAAGAGCGCGTATAACTAGCTATAATTTATTTCTAGTATCATATCCGAATTGAATTCTCAAGCTCGTTTATCTATATAACTATTAATTGATTATTCTCGCACTTCCAAATAATATAGTTAAACAAGTTGAAACGGGAGGTTAACCTCCAATGTCTGTGCGAAGCTTTAATGTCTAAAATTGTGAGTGCTGAAGCTAGAGACTCCTTAGAGCTAGTATCAAAACAAACCTAAAGTACGTGTACATCTATATCGATCTTATAGAAATATAATATAGTATGTACTAACGTAATTCCTCGCGTAGCGAGGGGGTCCGGGCAGCGCCCGGCCGCCGGAGGCATTGATCGGAAATATATCACGTGAGGTACTATCTCCGAATAATTTCCTTTATAAGTTATGATATGCATATTACAAAAAAATTCCGTCGATCATTTTTCAGATATAAATTATCATCTATTAAGTGCAGTATAATAATAACCTAGTGATAATTAAAAATGTCTTTAGATATTTTATTATCTACTTTCCCACCTGGATCAAATGAACAATCTATAATTCAGCAATCTGGTGTGCCAATTTTGGAATTTATTGTTTCGAAATCCCCTCAAATTTTCTTACAAGCTGATGATATTCTTATTCATAAGTTTAATGTTAAAATTTCGGGATTTTTGAAGAGTAAATCAAGTATTTCTAAATGGTTTGGTTGTTATCTTGCTAAATTATCTATTGAAAACTCTCCTATTATTTTAAAGTCTCATGGTGAAACGTGGAGTAATATTTTGATTCATTTATTAGAATTACCGGAACCTTTAGTTACTCACCAGATTGTAATTCAAACATTAACATCAATATTTGCAAATACTGTAGGGAAACCTGAATTGAGTAGAGAAATTACAACTCCAAGATTGCAAGGGTACTTGAAGTTGATTATTAATAAATTAAAAGATATTATAAAGGATAATGATACAGGTAATGGATTGATTTCACCTATTCTTCAATCAATATGCTCAATATTGCATAATCAACCAGCACAATTTCGTCCATTTGTGACTAATTTCCAACAATATCTTAATGAATTGCTTATTCAAAATATGAATTCACCATCAGATGATGCAATTGCTGATATTTGTAGTAGTTATGTATTAATTCATATGGCAGCAACAAAAGGTACTGAAGCAGAAGAATGGAGAAGTAGTTGTTTATCAGTCATTAATGAAATTAATTCTATTGTTAATCAATTAACAAGTAAATTTGTTCGTGAAGATATAAATATTACTGTTCGATCACCAGCGTTAAATCTATCATTACCTAAACTTGATATATTATCACCATTTACATTTGTCCGACCTCTTCAAGTTTTATTCACTCTTGTTAGAACATTTTTAACCACCCCAACAAGAATTGCCGTAAAAGTACCGTTAGGATCAATTGAAGAACTTTCCGACCGTCTTTATTCAATTTCAAAACATACCACTAAACAGCCAACAGCAGATAAATCTCAATATTCATCATTTTTATCAGTAATTGATCAGATTCATATCCTTGTTACGGATCTTAATATAAAAATCTTACCAATTGTTGGAAATCACATTTTACAACATTTTGATATGCTTATCCATCATATATCAATCCTTACTGAAGGTTCAAACCAATCGGTTCAGTTAATTCTTTTGCAACTTGCAAGTAAATTATTAACCCAAATTTCTTCATTACCAAAATCATATCTTTATCTTATCTCCAACCTTGTTTCTAAAGCAATTAGTATTGTTAATGAACAGTACATCTCTGATAGATACCAACAATTATCAGATTTTATTTCCAATCCTAAAGCATTTTCAAAACCAGTACCAACTCATGCAACTACTATAGTAAATGAATTTTTCATTTCGATGGTTAATTCATTACCTGATTTACCGTTAAATTTAAGAGCGGAAATCGATCGTTATTTTATTCTTACAAAATATAATCATGGATTAAACGTAAGCTCTTTATATCCAGGTCATAATACAAGATATAGTATTGCACCAATGGCAATTAGATTAGATAACGGAGTTGGACTATCGACATCATTATTGCATCCTAGGTATCCGCCATCGGCAGTATCAACTCAGAATATCAATAAATCTGCAACATTAAATCCAGCAGGGAGAATAGAGGGAGTAGATGAGGAAGAGGACGATGAAAGTTTATTAGTACAAGACAGAGAAGATATCACATATACAGAAATAGAAGTAGAAATGGCAACTACTAATGCAAATGAAACACATTCTATGGAAATAGATAACCCAGAACCTATTCGTAAAGAACTTCCGACACCTTTAGTTAATCGTGTTCCAGAGTTAGTAGTTATACAAAAGAAAGAATCAACAAGCTTAGCTGAGCCACAAGAACTTGTGGAAGATTTTATACCTACAGCGATCCCGGCATTTTCTGATGCAAAGCCAACTTATTCTCCTGAATCAGAATCAGATTCTGATGATGTTGAAATCCCAATCGTAATTGATAGCGATAGCGATGAAGATATGTAATGTATAAGTATAATATTATTATTTGATAGCAATGATAGCAATGATTGACCAGTTTAAAGATTGGTCGGGTCTGGGCAGAGCCCAGTCGCAGCCCAAATCAACAATTTCTATTGCACATAGTAGCTGCTGGATATTGACAAGGTACAGCAGTACCATTAGATCTAAGTCTAACCTGGATCACCAACATTCGACCTTCTGATATCAAATTAATGCTTCGTATCAACCGGTTATTAACATTAAATTGAGTCATATAACGTATTTAGCTATACTAATTGACATTATGTCATTGCTTTTCTATATAGTTTCTATAGTTACTGCTTCGTTTGATATGGACCTTATTTCCAATGAATTTAGTTAACTCAGATTGTGCTAGACCAAAAGTGAGATTGGAAATCTCCAGTTCTCATTTCAATTACCGATATGGCAATCAAAGAATCTTAGTTCATTAACTCTCTTTAGTGTAAGTTGGGCAAGCTTGATTTGGGTTTAGAATGTTCAATATCAGCAAGATACTTTTGTAAATATTTCCAAAGCGATTCAAACTTGGAGAATTTGAATCTTAGTAGAAATATCCATTAATTCACCAGACCTGGCAATTCCTAAGAAAGATTAAGAAGTAATATCATAATATCTATGTTGCAGCAAGCTTGGAAATGATCTTACAATTTAGCAGATTCTTGGCAAAGAAGCTGTAGATATAGGGAATTCAGAGGTTGGTGATAAGATGGTAAGTTAATTCAAAATGGGGTGAAAACAGTTGGTTGTTGTGGATGGAAATTCGGTACTGATCTTTACATGGAATTTCCTAAACGAATTGTATTAATTCCCTTTTTAATGATAGACGTACTCTTTATGTTAATCCATTGATTCCATTAATATATACAGTTTTTGAATACGAAGGATATAAAATTTCTCGCAAAGCGAGGAATTTTGAGCAACAGCAGGTTCTGGGCAGAGCCCAGCTGCTGGACGCAATGTTACACATAGCTATCTTTGTTAATTTCATAAATTAATGCTATAACTGTATAAGGGGGAGTATTTTCATGTTTAGACAGCTCATTCAGATGATTTCCTTTGGAAAAGACTCGCAGTTGATATCAGCAGCAACGTCACTTCTTTTAACCCTAACCTGAATCGTTACACCATTTACCACCACCAATTACTCCTTATGTTTCTATACAATCAAGAATGACTAAAGATAATATTGATTATTCTGTTTATTTAGTAACAGATTCTTCTCTTGTTCCTAAATCTTCAACTTTATTGAAACAAGTTGAACAAGCAATTGATGGAGGTGCTACTATAATTCAATTAAGAGAGAAGAATGCAGAAACAAGAGATTTTATTGAAATTGGTAAGAAGATTCATGAGTTGACAAAAAAGGCTGGTATTCCTTTGATAATTAATGATCGATTGGATGTTGTATTAGCATTAGATGCAGAAGGGATTCATGTTGGACAAGATGATATGGATATTAAAACAATTAGAAAGTATTTAGGACCAGAGAAGATTATTGGATTAAGCGTTTGTGATGAAGAGGAGGTTAGGAGAGCTATTAACGATAATGTTGATTATGTTGGAATTGGTGCAGTATTTGGTACTCAGACAAAGGAGTTGAAGAAGAAACCTATTGGTGTCAGTGGGATTAGAAATATTCTTAATATTTTGGAAGGTACTGGGATTAAGTCAGTTGCTATTGGTGGGGTTAACCAAACAAATGCTGAAGTGGTTATTAAACAAAGCTCATTGAAGAATAGATTGGATGGATTAGCAGTTGTATCTTGTATTATAGCCGAGGAGGATGCTTTAAATGCTACTAAGAAGTTAAAGGAGATAATTGATGGTTCATTTAATTATGTTGATAATGTTGATGATGTTATTAAAAAGGTTTTAGATTATGCTCCGCAAGTCGTGGGTAAAGTATCATCAACTTCTCCCTTTGTTCATCATATAACAAATAATGTAGTTACAAATATATCTGCAAATATCACTATTGCAATTGGCGCATCACCTGCTATGTCTGAATGTATTGAAGAGTTTGAGGATTTTTCAAAATTCCCAAATGGTTCATTATTGATAAACATGGGTACAGCTACTGAAGAGGGGGTAAAAGTGTTCCTTGCTGCTATTAAAGCGTATAATAAGGAAGGTAAACCAGTTGTTTTAGATCCTGTTGGTGCTGGTGCTTCAACACATAGAAGAAATGTTGTTAAAACACTTTTAAAAGAAGGTAAATTTGTTGTCATTAAGGGAAATGAAGGGGAAATAACATCTACTGCTGAAGTTGAAGGAGCGCAAGTGATTGGAGTTGATAGCGTAGGAGGGGTTTCAATTAAGAATCGATTTGAAATTGCTAGTAAATTGTCAAGGGAGAATGCTACTACAGTGCTTATGACGGGTGCAGAAGATGTTTTAGTTAATGAAAGTACTGGACAAAGATTATTATTTAGAAATGGTCATGAATATCTTGGTAAGATTACCGGATCAGGGTGTGTATTAGGATCAATAATAACAGCATTTAATGCAGTATCAGAAGATTCATTTTTAGCAACTGCAAGTGGGTTATTGTTATATACAATAGCAGCAGAAAGAGCAGCAACAGTTGATGGTGTTAGAGGGCCTGGTAGTTTTGTCCCTGCTTTATTAGATGAACTTTATTTGATATCAAAAGAGACGTTAAAGGGTGATTATTCTTGGATTAATAAAGCGAATATAGAACGGTATTAATTGGAAGTAGATAGTAGATAGTAGAAAGTAGAAAGTAGATAGTAGATTATGGATGTATTATATTATATAATATAGATAATAGTATGTAAAAGTATAATGTAAAAGTAACTTACTACTACGGGGTTGCGTACGGCAAGTGTAAATCTTTCTATGCAAGATTGACAGACGCAGGGGGGTGCTTAATTAACATAAGGTTTGTGAAAATCCTACTGAATTCCCCGTTGGTGGCATAGCAGAATATTAATCTCTTAACTTACCTTAACATTAACACTGGTAAATTTCAATTTTTTGTTTTATGTTTGGTTTCTATTTTCTTTTAACTGTTATTTGTCTCTATCTGTTTTTCTTTTACCCTTTCGCAGTAAGCTCGCTTATACTCAAGTTACTTAAAGGTTGACAGGTCCATTGAAGCGACTTACTCTACCACTACATTCAACCTAAGCATGTAGTAGCCTCTTAATAGTAGCTAAGCGGAATGAAAGCAATTATATATATAGAACAAAATATATACCTAATTTATAATATAAAGATTAATTAGTAACCTATATAATAACCTATATAAATAGGAGAACAATACCCGGACACAGCCGCACAACCTTAAAGTGTGATTGTACTTAAGGGACAATACGCAGGGGAACGATCGTCTAAACCCTGCATAACTGGAACTTAATCTACACCACCTTTCATAAAACCAAACAATTTCTATTTCTCGTACTAACTATATTAACCTTATACCTTCTACTTATATAATTACATTTCAATTACAATCTCCTACTCTTAACTATTACACAATACCTACTACTTCTCCAACTTTACCATTTACCCTCTTCATACGGCTTATAATTTTTTGATCGACATGATTTGAAATTTCAACTTCCTCGAAATCAGATTTGTGTCTAAGAAGAATAAATATCTAGAAGAATTCAACTCTTCTCTTTACTTTCATTTATTTTGGGATAAAGAAGTTAATTAAGAGGGAAGTTAAACACTTTAATATAATATCAGTTTTGGAAAAAAAATTAAAACTACCCTTCATACTTGACATAATACCGTACCAGTATATCTGAAACTTCAAGAAAGAATTCCAATTCTTCTTTCTTTATTAAATAAAATTCAATATTCTGTCTTTAATAAGAAAATCTTTATTACCGCCAAAATCATTTATAGGCGGTAATCTAATAAAATATTCTACTTATAATTCTAATTTAATCTTTCGTGGTAGTAATACTCATCTTCCTATTTATTCAATAATGGCTTCACCAAATCTTCGTAAGAATAGATTATCAAATAAAAGAAGATCTTCTAATTTATCAGATATTTCAAATGAAAGTAATTCTTCTTTAAAGAAGGTTCGTACTGATCCAGATACGAATATGACTATTGAAACTGTTGATGGATTAGATTCTAATGGTGGTGATGAAGATCAAATAATTACTATTGATGATGTTTCAATGAATAATGAAGAATTTTCTGAGCAAGAAGTATCACAAAGTGATAACGAAATGGATATTACTGAAAGCACAGAAATTATTGATAAAAAGGTAAAGGCAGATGTTTTACCAACAACAGTTACAACTGCTGTAACTACTGTTGAATCAGTTGAATGGCAAAATACAACTGAAAAGGTTGTTAAATCAGTTGTTTCAATTCAATTTGCCAATGTTACTTCTTTTGATACTGAAGGTGCTTTTGTTAGTGAAGCTACGGGGTTTGTAGTTGATGCTAAACAAGGAATTATCATGACTAACCGTCATGTTGTTGGTTCAGGTCCATTTGTTGGTTATGCAGTGTTTGATAATCATGAAGAATGTGTTGTTAAACCGGTTTATCGTGATCCAGTTCATGATTTTGGATTTCTTAAGTTCGACCCTCTTCATATTAAACATATGAAAGTACAAGCATTAGATTTACGTCCTGATTTAGCAAAAATTGGTTGCGAAATTAGAGTTGTTGGTAATGATGCTGGTGAGAAATTATCTATTCTTGCTGGATTTATTAGTAGATTAGATAGAAATGCTCCTGATTATGGTGATCTTACTTATAATGATTTTAATACTGAATATATTCAAGCAGCTGCTAGTACTAGTGGTGGTAGTAGTGGTTCACCAGTTGTAAATATTGATGGAAATGTTGTTGCTTTGCAAGCAGGGGGAAGTACTAATGCATCTACTGATTTCTTCTTACCTTTGAATAGAGGTAAAAGGGCATTGGAATGTATTCAAAGAGGTGATCCAGTTACAAGAGGTACTATTCAAGCCCAATGGTTGTTAAAACCATTTGATGAATGTTCAAGATTAGGATTAACTGAAGAAGCAGAAAATATTGCAAGAAAAACTTTCCCTGATGCTATTGGATTATTAGTAGCAGAAACAATACTTCCTGAAGGTCCTTCTGATGGCTTAATTAGAGAAGGTGATTGTTTAATTTCAATTAATGATGAATATATTAGTAAATTCTCTCGTATTGATGAAATTTTAGATGAATCAATTGGTAAAGAAATTTCTATTAATGTTCAAAGAGGTGGTGTCAATGTTATATCAAAAATCATTGTTGGAGATCTTCATTCAATTACTCCTGATCGATTTGTTGAAGTTAATGGCTCAGTATTTCATAATATTTCTTACCAAATTGCAAGACTTTATTCTATTCCAGTAAGAGGAGTTTATGTTTCTGATGCTAGTGGATCTTTCCGACCAGAAAGAGGTGATTCTACTGGATGGATTTTAGAAGAAATTGATGATCAACAAACTCCTAATTTAGATAGTTTTGTTGAAGTTATGAAGAAAATCCCTGATGGTAAACGAGTATCTGCTCGTTATCGTCATGTTACCGATTTACATACAATTCGTTATTCAATTGTTTATATTGATAGACATTGGAATAAGTCAATGACATTAGCTACACGTAATGATAAAACTGGATTATGGGATTATGAAGAACTTGGATCTCCACTTCCTGCTGAACCAATACTTCCTCAAAAGGCAAAATTTGTTGAACTTCATCTTGAAAATGAACAATGCTCCAAATTAGTAAGAAGTTTTGTAAAAGTATCTACATCAATGGCATCAAGAATTGAAGGTTATTATAATCCATCAATGACCGAATATGGATTAGTAATTGATGCTGAAAAGGGGTATGTTTTAGTAACAAGATTTGCTGTTCCACATGATTTACTTGATATTCATATTACAGTAGCTGAATCAGTTATTGTTCCTGGTAAAGTAGTATTTACGCATCCATTACAAAACTATGCAATTGTTCAGTATGACCCTTCATTAGTAATTGCACCAATTGAATCTGCTAAATTAAGTAATACTCCACTTAAACAAGGTACTCCAGTAGTATTTGTTGGTCATAATCATAACCTAAGAGTTGTATCAACGAAAACAAGAGTTACTGATATTAGTACTGTAGTTATACCATTATCACCAGATGTATCCCCAAGATATAGAGCAACCAATTTAGATTCTGTAGCAGTTGATACCCCATTAAGTGGTGATTGTGGATCTGGTGTATTAGCTGATGAAGATGGTACTATTCGTGCTTTATGGATGTCATTTTTAGGCGATAGTACTGGCAATGGGCGTGATCGTCAATACCGTCTTGCTCTTGATATTACATTAATGAGAAACGTTATTGATGAATTACGATCTGGTAAAGTCCCCAATCCTAGATTCTTGGATGTTGAAGTAAATAGTGTACAAGTAGTTAACGCACGTATAAGAGGAGTAAAAGAAGAATGGATTCGCAAAGTTGAAGAAAGCAATAATGAACGTCATCAACTTTTCAATATCATTAGAGTAGCCCAATCAGCATCAAATTCACTCAACGAAGGAGATATTATTCTGTCAATCAATGGTAAATTGGTTACTAAAATAATTGATTTAAATGCAGCACAAAATGCTGATGAAGTAGAAGTTACAATAGTACGTAATCGTAAAGAAATGACTGTCAAAGTACCAACAGTAGCTACTGATGACCTAACCACTGACCGAGTATTATCATGGTGTGGAATAGTATTACATAAACCACATCATGCAGTTGTACAACAATTAAAGAAAACCCCATCCGACGTTTACGTTGTATATTCCGTACCAGGATCACCAGCTAATCAATATGGAATTTCCTCAACCTATTTCATAACTGATGTTAATGGAGAACCAACTCCAACTTTAGATAAATTTTGGGAAGTAGTTTCTAAAATCCCTGATAATACATATGTCAAATTAAGAATTGTAACATTTGACAATCTCCCATGTGCATGTTCCATTAAAACAAACTACCATTATTTCCCAAGTAGTGAAAGAATTAGAGATACCGAAGGAAAATGGCAAACTTATTCATATAAAGATGGTGTACGTAAATTAGTATAGATTTATTATTATCCCCGTCCCCTCCCGTCCCCTCATCTCTATCTGCTTCCGGCGGCCGGGCTCTGCCCGGACCCGTTGTTCCTCGCGTAGCGAGGAATATATAAGCAGCGGGAATTGACATTGGTTGTAGGATTAGATATGGTTAACTAGAAACGTTTGGAGTTCGGTATGGTTTATTCCTCGCTACGCGAGGAACAACGGGTCCGGGCAGAGCCCGGCCGCCGGAGGCAAATGGAGGAAAGGCTATGTACAAAATCTATTCATCATTAATTCTAATATCTAATATGGTAGTAAACTTTTTAACTTCTTATGACTATTAACCTTTTTATCAGTAGTACTTGAATTAAGAGGTCCGAGGACTTTGCTTCGAGACCATCCAACATTACCATGACGGCGACCTGCTTGACGCTAGGATGGTTAGATATGAGAAAGGTAAGGGAAGGAGCGAAGGGACGGGAAGGATTAACTTACTCTTTTAAATGCACCAGTTCCTAATTTTTTCCATCTTTTAGCAGCTCCTTTATGAGTTTTTAATGAAAGGTTTCTAATTGCTGTTAATGGTGTAACAGGTCTTAAAAAGGTTGATATGAAAGGACGGATTGGCCTTAACGTTGAGTTTAAAAATTGTAACATATTGATATAATGATGATTTGGATCGTATAGTGTGGATTGTGCGTGGATACTTGGATATGGTGAAGTGAAATTTCATCTAAACCGGGTAAGTTTGTAATGGGCGTTGAGAGTAGTTTTTATTGAACAAAAGATTTAATTAATACTTCGAATTATTGAATTATATTTGATATAGAAGAAGAAAAAGAAAAAGGAAATTGAATTGAAACTTCTTTAAGATGAATTGAGTTTAATATTATTGGTATTTTTGGGATTGAAGCTGAACTTTGGTTAATGCAGGTAGTAGAGACCCTTACATATGCAGGGTTGGATGGACGGTTAACAACTATTTCATGAGCTAAGAATGAACTAGCTTTTCTTCTACAAGGTCCTTATTTTAAATCTTTTCAAACATTGTTGAATATTCAAAAATGGCAAATTAATAAACTTTTTTTATCAGCCCATGAAGCGAAAACACCCGGCCCGAGCCCGCCAGCGTGAGGAGAGTAAAAGTCCTTTTATCGCATCCCTCGGGTAAAAGAATATTAGAATAATTAGGAACTCCTCCTAACTATCATGCCATTTTATTCAACAATGTTACCAAGAAGTTTTATAAGATCATCACGAAGAATTAATTCTTATAGAATTCCTTTCCGTTCTTTTAGTTCGAGAATTGTAACTCCTCGTTCTAATGGATTGATTATTACTACAGTTTTTGCAGGTATTGGAACAGCATATATCGGGTCAAAATTACTTGATCCTACCATCAATAAGGCAATTAAACTTGAAGCTCCAGAGAAAGTAGAGAGTACTATTGAAAGCGTAACACAGCCAGATACAAATATTCAATTCCCAACTTCAGTCTCTCTCGATGATACTGATTTTGAATTATTAGGAGTAGGTGTAAGATCAATTACTTATTTTTTTCATGTTTATGCTTTAGGTGTTTACATTGCTAAGCAAGATTTGTTAAAAGCCAAGCAAGTATTGATATCATCTGCTTCAACAAGAGATAAGACTGAATTAGAGGCTGCTCTTTTAGATGCTGACAAGGGAGGAGAACTTATATCTAAACTACTAGCTGCTGGTATTCGTCTAAGTATCCGTATTATTCCAGTTCGTAATACAGATTTTGGACATCTCCGTGATGGTTTTGTTAGAGCAGTAGTTGGTCATCCTAGATTCAAACAATTATCTGGTGATAATGGTGGTGAAGGAATCAATGAATTAAAAAGAGCATTTGGAAGAAAGAAATC
This sequence comes from Sugiyamaella americana, assembly GCA_030583405.1. Lineage (NCBI taxonomy): Eukaryota > Fungi > Ascomycota > Dipodascomycetes > Dipodascales > Trichomonascaceae > Sugiyamaella > Sugiyamaella americana. The sequence continues at coordinate 36,501 of JAJMID010000119.1, forward strand.
TGTTCCAAAGGGTTATATTTTATATTTAAATAGACTTCCAGAAGGAAAGTTAATAATTGAATATTATCAATCCAATATAGAATCAGAAGATAAACGAGAACTTTTAGGAATTGTAGAAGATCCAATAATTTCCGAGCTTTTATTCTTAAAATATTTAAGTGGAAAAAGTCCATCAAGTGAAAGTGCAAGAAAGGAATCCGTTAAAGGATTAACAGGAGTTATTGATTTATAGATATTTATTAAGATAATATAATTAGATAAACAATACATATATAAGTGCGGTATATTTTACGCTTCCCCTAAGCTCTCTCTAGATTTCTTCCGCTTTTCTGCCTCCGGCGGTGGCGGGCGCCCCCGTTGTTTCTCGCTTCGCAACGAAGTCGGTGCACCCAGCTTACTCCTCATATATCTTTTTAATTCTTTCATTAACTGGATTCAAACACTGTATAGCCAAACTAGCAGCATATTGAGCTTTATCTATAACTTCAACTTTATTTCTTTGATAAGAATATAACCATGATTTATCTTTTGCTAATTCAGCAATTAAAACTCCACAGAAGCTATCACCTGCTCCACTTACACTTACAACATCCGATTCTTTAATATTGAACGCTGGAAAGTGTTGTATTAAAACTCCTAATAAATGATCATCTCTATAAGCAACTTGAGTACTGATTAATGATCCAGATACATTTGTTCTTTCTGCTGGTCCATAATGTCTTAATTGGCTAATTTCTTCCGCATCTAAAAGTTGAAATGATATTACTCCTAGCGAACCTCCTTTTACTAATAAATTTGGAATATATGGTAAAATATGTAATGCTTGTTGAGCAATTCCTCGTCTAATGAAATCAGTTAACTCTGGTTTTGACCTTGCTAAATTCTCTAAACTTAAACGAAGTGTTTCATTAACTCCCAATGCATCGATTACTGGAAACCAATTATCAACATCAAACTTTCCATTGTCGTGAAATGATTCAAACATTGCTTGAAGCTCATCAATGTTAGGCGTAGCAAGATTAATATCATGATTAGGATATATATTCAATTGCAATTTTGATAATTCACTAGCCTTAGGAACAGAAGTTGGCTCAAATCCAACAAAACAATGATCAAGTGATTTTGCACCTGAAATCACTGCTATTTTTTGTTCATTACCGATATTTCCATCAAAGAAAATAATTGGCGGGTTTGCTCTTTTGATTTCATTTTTAATATGATTTGGTGACATATCTTTAATAATATCCATATCAGCACAAGCAAGTAATAATTCACCACTACCATCGTTCATAGAAATATATCTGGCACTTCTCTTCTTTGGATTTACAGATATACCAGAAGTATCTAAATCTTCATTTGTGATAGAATCGAAGATTTCTGCATTATCATGACCAACTTCAGAAACAAGTCTTACATTTGAACCAGCATAAGTAGCAGCTAAAGTTATATTATGACCTACACCACCAACAGTAGTTTCAATTTTACCAGGATATGATGTTTTCACAATAGATTGACCTGAATGATCTAAAGAGCAAGTTAAATCAGTAGCCAGAGCTCCAATAACCAAAGCATCACATTTATCTTTAACAGGTTCCACTACCATATCTGATGCTATAGCACTTTCAGCTTTTGGAATATCGCTGGGAATATTCACCATTGTGCTATTAATATCACTACCACTACCACCATTCTCCATCCTGGCTAAACTAATAGCAATTTGAGCACCAATTCTTGCATTATTCTTAACAAATTCTACATTAGTTTTAACACTTTGACCTCCTGTTGCATCTTTAATTTTACTGAGAAGAAAAGGAGTTATATCTTTACCTTTAATACCCAATCTTTCACAATCAACAATTGCATTATCAATAATATTATCAATAAATTCTTTTGAAAGAGCAATCTCTTCTGGGGCAGGAATACAAAAAACGGTACCAGAATTTAACTTCATCGCATGATTCCAATCTATATTGTTAGTTAGGCGAATGCCTCCGGCGGCCGGGCTCTGCCCGGACCCGTTGTTCCTCGCTACGCGAGGAAATGACTTACAGAGAATTTCAGCTGCTTCTTCAGGCGTTTGAAAATTAAACGGAGACTATACTACAGTTAGAATCTTATCTCTTATACCGAGCGAAGCGAGCAACGGGTCCGGGCAGAGCCCGGCCGCCGGAGGCATTGATCAACATACCTTGATTCCCGAATCTCGTGTGTAAAAACCAGGGATATTTGTGCCAGAAGACCCAAGAGTTGAAACATGAACACCTTTTGTTTCTAAATATTCAAGAGTTTTAGAAATATCAAGAATGCTTTTTGGTCCTGAGCAAATAACCCCTACTGGAGTTTTACCCAATTCATCTAAATCAGCACTTATATCCCAAGTTGATTCAACACCTCTATGAACACCACCTAATCCACCAGTTGCAAATACTTTAATGTTTGCTTTATTTGCAAGAATCATTGTACCAGCAATTGTAGTTCCTCCAGTTAACTTCTTACTCATAATATAAGGAATATCACGTCTTGAAATCTTTTCCATCTGTTTGTTGCTAGTATTTGAGAGATATTCAAGATCTGATGGTGTTGTTCCTACTTTGGGTATTCCATTTATAAAAGCTGTAGTTGCAGGCACTGCTCCTTCATTTCTTATAATTTGCTCAACAGAATTAGCCATTTGTAGATTTTGTGGATACGGTAGACCATGAGTAATGATTGTACTTTCCAGAGCAACAATTGGCTTTCTATCACTAATTGCCTGCTGAATTTCAGGAGAAATAGATAAAGGGAAAGAGTGTTGACGACTAGCACATGAGGTAAAATATCGAATGTTTTTAAAGTATTGTTTAGACTTTAAAATCATTTTTAATATGGTCCCACGAAGATAAGATAAGTGATAGTTTAAAAGATAAGGATAACAAATAAATTAGTTACCCAACCCTTATCAAAATAGTATTAGTAGCAAACACGATAATAAGTAGTTGACTTTTAAGAATATAATTCCGAGCGCAGCTCGGACAACGGGTTCGGGCAGAGCCCGGCCGCCGGAGGCACAGTGTAGAGAGGAATAATATGGATTGCTACGGTCAGCGAATATTCTAAGTTTTCCGACGGGCGGAGGGCCAGACGGACTAAAAACGCCGCAATTAAACAGGCGTAGATAAATTTGCCGCAGGAAAAGTTACCCCGCTGAACAAAAACACTGATCTGCACAAATTGAAATTCATGGCGGTATCATCACAGTAAACATTCTTAGAGATTCTCAAATTAAAGAAAGGGAAGAAAGTGAAGAAAAGAAGAAGAAGTAAAGAAAGCATATAATCATTAGATTAAAAGAAGAGAGAGAAATAATTTGTATCTGTCTGGAACAGAATTTTTTTTAACAATAACAATTTCATTTCATTCCTTCATTTCATTCTTTTTCATCTATCACTAGACCTTTTTGCATTAGATAAAAAAGAGAGATAGGATTCTCTTTTAACCTTTAATAGACCGATAGATATTGCTTGATAAGATAAGAGGTTCAATATGTTTTTCCTAGTATGTTGTTTTAGAAAACAAGCTTTTTGCGAAAGCACCACTAACATGCCATTTAGAAAGATTTATCACTGACTTTAACCCTTCATCCATCATATTTCGGGCCCCATATGACACAGTTTTTAAAGAACAAGCTCCTTGCTGATGTTGAAGGTACATGTACAGGGCAATTTGGGTATATAATTTGTGTTATGGACGGAATGAAGATAGATGTAGGAAAAGGAAGAGTTATACCATCAACAGGATCAGCAGAATTTGAAGTAAAATATAGAGCTATTGTTTGGAGACCTTTTAAAGGAGAAGTAGTGGATGCAATTGTTACTAATGTAAATAAGATGGGGGTATTTGCAGATGTTGGGCCATTATCAGTATTCATATCCTCACATCTGATACCAAGTGAGATGTCATTCAATCCAACATCCAATCCACCAGCATATACATCAGAGGAGCAATCATTAGAAAAGGGTAGTAGAGTTCGATTGAAGATAGTAGGAGTTAGAGCTGATGTTGGAAAGATGTTTGCAATGTAAGTGAAGGAGGAAGGATTAGGAGGAAAGGGAAGGAAAGGATGTAGAAGAAGAAGAGAGAAGAAGGAAAGGTAGCGAACGGGGTCTGAAGATAAAATCCGAGCGTAGCTCGCAAACGGGTCCGGGCAGAGCCCGGCCGCCGGAGGCAGAAGGACGAGGCTAGGCATAGGAGAGGGTAATGCAAGGGGGAGAAGGGATAATGGGACCCTGCATATATTTTATTAGGAGATAGATTGAAGGTTAAAAAGGGTTTATAAGTTCCTAACGATATTTTTAGTGGTAGTATTAAAGAAGATTATCTTGGTGTACTTTAAAGTACATTTTTATTAATATTGCATTAAGAATGTATAGAAATGAAGAATGAATGATGGATGGTTTCACACGTAACGATGTTTACATTCCCATTAAAAAAAAGATCTGTAATTTTATAGTAGTGTTAGAAAAGAGAGGAAGATGAAAGTATATAAAACGTAGGTAGAATTATTTATATAAAAATAAAGTAAAAATAATAAAAAAGCTAATAGTAAGAAGATGGATGGTTGTGATTCATTTGAATTATCTTCAGATTATATGAAGAAAGTTTCAAATATCCCTTCATTTACTGGCGATATTTTGATTTATTATGAAAATACTTTAGTTGAAGATGGTTCGGTGTTGAATGATAATGGTGTTGTTGATAGTTCAAGTAGTTCTTCATTGTTGACACCAATTGATGTTATAAGTGGAGGAATCGGGGGAATTTCTCGTAATGAAGGGGTTGGTGAGAGTGTTGATGAAGGAATTAGTTTTGAAGATCTTGGTTATGAAGTGCCATTGGCAAAGAAAATTGTTTATTCTAGTTCTGGTTTGAGTATTTATTCAACTCCACCAATTAATGAAAGAGTATATGGAAGGAGGGAGATTGGGATTACTGATGTAATTGAAAGTAGTAGTGACGATAGTAATTTTAGTAGCTTTTACAGTAACGGTAATGATAGTATTACTGATGTTGCAACAGCAATTAGTCCTACTCGTACTTCTACTCAGGGTCGTATACCAATTCCTTCTCTTGCTCCATGGTTTAAATATCCTCCTTCACCATCTCCTATTTATTATAAACCAATAAAACTTACTGATTTTAAATCTAATGTCAAACCAATTAATGCAATTATTGATAAGGAACAAACAATTAATAATAAAAGTCCTTATAAATTATATATTGTTTATTTAAGATGTTGTTTTCTTATTGGATTCATCTTCCCTATTGCTTGGATAATCAGTTCTTTAACTACGTTGTTTTATATTTCTCCTCGTAGAAAGGTTCATAAGTTAGAAGAAGATATCTTTTCTTTAAAGCAATGTGATGATAGATTTCATATTAAATTTAGAACTATCAATTGGACAAGTCCAACTTTTATTGATTGTTGGATAATAATTAGCAAGATATTTGGAATTATAGGAATCATGTATTGTATTTTAATCGCGATGATTATATACAAATATTGCAAATGAGATAATTCTCATGATATTGAAGAACATTAATATTAACGTTAGTATTTTGAACTATTTTATATAACTATATAACAATATAATTTATAGATGTTCCCTTTTTTAAATTAATTTTCTATACCTCCCTTTTAAACAACTTTTCTAATTCATTATCATACTTTATCAATTCTATATAATCAGTTTTAACCTCTTCATCGATAATTTCTAATTTATAAATAACATTCCGTAATGCATCACTAATTTCATTATTCTTCATTTGATTATTCATTTGATTCTTCCAACATTTTACTACGCATAGAAGAATATCATATTTATAATACTTTATTCTTGGCCAACCATTATTCATTACTGATATCAATCCATCACAGGTTGATATTATTAGTTTTTCAGTTACAAAAGGATCACATAGGATTTTTACAAAAATCTTAATCAATTGTTTTAAATGACGTACAATCTCGACATTTAATGCATTTGCTATTGGAATAATTTGTTGTTGAAACATGATAAGCAAATTAATATCTTGGTTACATTGTGATATTCCTTTAAATATACCATCTCTTATAATTTCATTCAAATTCTTATAGCGCTTTTCCTTATCATGATTCTTCTCTACCAACGTCAATAATGACTCTATACAACTTGGGATAAGAATTAATGAAACATCTGATGAAGTACTTGGAGGTAAATATAACAAACATGGAGTTAAAGCATCCCAGAATATTGGCCCAACTCCAGTTTGTTGAAAGAATTTTTCATCACAAACTTCAAATAAAAGTTTACCTATTAAACAACCTTTGGTTTTTATAAAAGGTTCATGATCATCAATTATATTAAGAATTGATGGAATAAACAATGGCCAATGAAGTTTTACAAGGTCACGCGATAATTCACCGCCCACCCTTAATCTCATCATAACATATTCTAAAACTGCAATACAACCTTGATTTAATCTCCAAGGTTTTGTATATTCATCAGATTCATTTATAATAAATCTACTATTAACTGGATTAGTTGATTTTTGTCTTCCAGCTGCTGATACTCTAGCATGAGATGCAGAAAAGAGTGGACGTATAGTATCAATTAAATACGAAATTGAATATTCCAATTGATTGTAATTAGATGATTGATTCACATCAACCTTAATCAACAACTCTAATTCACATACAACATTATAAGCAGATTCAGAGCTCCATGGGTAACCAATAGGTTTATAATAAGAAATAATTTCAATTATCCTATCATTTTCTTTCTCACTTGTATCAGATAGATCCACTACACCCTTTAACAGCTTCAGTAACAACGGTACCGCTTTTACAAACTTCTGTTGATTCTTCCATCTATTAATATCTGACAATTCATTACGATACCAAATCCACTCTCCGCCTGGCTTTACAAGATTATAAATCAAATCAATCACCTGATAAATAACCCCATCAGACAAATTATCCCATTTAATCCCATCTAAAGACAATTGCAATATCCCATAATAATCATACTTCTTTTCAAACGGCAATTTATTTAATTTCTGTAACTGTAAAATCAAAGCTGTATCACTATTCACTGTTAGCAGCCCGCACCTGCCTCCGGCGGTCGGGCTCTGCCCGGACCCGTTGTTCCTCACCCCGAGAGGAATTTCAATGAGCTACGTGGAAAACATACGATATCAAATCATTTTCATCCTCCAATTCAGTAATTATCATTTCAATCTCAATGATTACCCTTTTAAATTAAAAACACATTAAGTTATTATTATCTAAGCGTTCAGTAATTGGCGAAGCGGCGTAAAATCAATGTCAGAACCTAACCCATATCAGCCCTTCCTATACTTTCATTATCCTATAGATCTTCACTGCATTACCTCAATAAGGGTTTATCAATAGGATTCACTTCATGTTATATTCTCAATAAGTTCGAATAATAGAGATTTATTTATGTTATATTCTCAATTGGTTCACAATAATACAAAATTCATTTTCATCATGTTTCATCGTGTTTCAACCCCTCTTTTTATTACTAATCTTTTTTACTCCTTTTTTATTATTTTTATCTATAAATACGCGTGTTTTTTTGCTCATATCTCTTGTTTTTGTTCTTTAGTTTAGAAGAGATATTTGACTATACAATAAATATTTTATTCCATTATAACTATTTTAAGTCTTCGATCTTATTCATAATTTCATTATCATTTGTTTATTAAAGTAAGTATTATACGCTTACGCTATACAAACTCCTAGAGAGTCATGTTTAATACTGTTTACGGTGCATAAC